>JAVVLW010004238.1:0-70123 GCA_034401795.1 Chaetoderma sp. LZ-2023a | reverse complement strand
AATCAGATACTGAGTGCTAAAATTGTGCTAGGTAAGTGTTTGGATTGTTTGTCTTTGGCGAACTTGCAAAATTTGTAAACATTCTGTTGAATATTTTGAAACTAATTAGATGGCGAAACGGGTTCCAGTCTAATTAACATAAAAATATTCCACTTACCTCTATAGTCACATTGATATTGTGATTCTGAGAATTCGTGGTTCAAAGTGTTAAAATCGATTCAAATGCAAGTAAGTGCATGGGCGGCGCTACCGGGTATAATTAGAAATATGTCGCTCTGGCGCAGGTACAGTAGTTCCAAGAAATAAGGATAATCTGCCCATACATTAACTCATACGTTATCTCACACATTAACTTATACTTTACCTCATACATTACCTCATACTTTACCTCATACTTTACCTCATACTTTATATCATACATTACCTCATACTTTACCTCATACTTTACCTCATACTTTATCTCATACATTACCTCATACGTTACCTCATACTTTATCTCATACATTACCTCATACTTTACCTCATACTTTACTTCATACTTTACCTCATACTTTACCTCATACTTTACCTCATACTTTACCTCATACTTTACGTCATACTTTATCTCATACTTTACCTCATACTTTACCTCATACTTTACTTCATACATTACCTCATACTTTATCTCATACTTTACCTCATACTTTACCTCATACTTTACCTCATACTTTACCTCATACTTTATCTCATACTTTACCTCATACTTTAACTCAACTTTACCTCATACTTTACCTCATACTTTACCTCATACTTTAACTCAACTTTACCTCATACTTTACCTCATACTTTACCTCATACAATACCTCATACTTTACCTCATACTTTACCTCATACTTTACCTCATACTTTACCTCATACTTTACCTCATACTTTACCTCATACTTTACCTCATACTTTACCTCATACTTTACCTCATACTATATCTCATACATTACCTCATACTCTACCTCATACTTTACCTCATACTTTACCTCATACTTTACCTCATACTTTACCTCATACTTTACCTCATACTTTACCTCATACTTTACCTCATACTTTACCTCATACTTTCCCTCATACTTTACCTCATACTTTACCTCATACTTTACCTCATACTTTACCTCATACTTTACCTCATACTTTACCTCATGCTTTGTCTCATACTTTACCTCATACTTTACCTCATACTTTACCTCATACTTTCCCTCATACTTTACCTCATACTTTATCTCATACTTTACCTCATACTTTACCTCATACTTTACCTCATACTTTACCTCATACTTTACCTCATACTTTACCTCATACTTTAACTCAACTTTACCTCATACTTTACCTCATACTTTACCTCATACTTTACCTCATACTTTAACTCAACTTTACCTCATACTTTACCTCATACTTTATCTCATGCTTTACCTCATACTTTATCTCATACTTTATCTCATACTTCACCGCATTCTTTACCTCATACTTTACCTCATACTTTATCTCATACTTTATCTCATAATTTACCTCATACTTTACCTCATACTCTACCTCATACTTTATCTCATACTTTACCTCATACTTTATCTCATACTTTATCTCATAATTTACCTCATACTTTACCTCATACTTTACCTCATACTTTACCTCATACTTTACCTCATACTTTACCTCATACTTTACCTCATACTTTAACTCAACTTTACCTCATACTTTACCTCATACTTTACCTCATACTTTACCTCATACTTTAACTCAACTTTACCTCATACTTTACCTCATACTTTATCTCATGCTTTACCTCATACTTCATCTCATACTTTATCTCATACTTCACCGCATTCTTTACCTCATACTTTACCTCATACTTTATCTCATACTTTATCTCATAATTTACCTCATACTTTATCTCATGCTTTACCTCATACTTTATCTCATACTTTATCTCATACTTCACCGCATTCTTTACCTCATACTTTACCTCATACTTTACCTCATACTTTATCTCATAATTTACCGCATACTTTACCTCATACTCTACCTCATACTTTACCTCATACTTTACCTCATACTTTACCTCATACTTTACCTCATACTTTACCTCATACTTTCCCTCATACTTTACCTCATACTTTACCTCATACATTACCTCATACTCTACCTCATACTTTACCTCATACTTTACCTCATACTTTATCTCATACTTTACCTCATACTTTAACTCAACTTTATCTCATACTTTACCTCATACTTTAACTCAACTTTACCTCATACTTTACCTCATACTTTACCTCATACTTTACCTCATACTTTAACTCAACTTTACCTCATACTTTACCTCATACTTTATCTCATGCTTTACCTCATACTTTATCTCATACTTTATCTCATACTTCACCGCATTCTTTACCTCATACTTTACCTCATACTTTATCTCATACTTCACCGCATTCTTTACCTCATACTTTATCTCACACTTTACGTCATACTTTATCTCATGCTTTATCTCATACTTTATCTCATACTTTACCTCATACTTTAACTCAACTTTACCTCATACTTTACCTCATACTTTACCTCATACATTACCTCATACTTTACCTCATACTTTACCTCATACTTTACCTCATACTTTACCTCATACTTTACCTCATACTTTACCTCATACTTTACCTCATACTTTACCTCATACTTTACCTCATACTATATCTCATACTTTACCTCATACTCTACCTCATACTTTACCTCATACTTTACCTCATACTTTACCTCATACTTTACCTCATACTTTACCTCATACTTTACCTCATACTTTACCTCATACTTTACCTCATACTTTACCTCATGCTTTGTCTCATACTTTACCTCATACTTTACCTCATACTTTACCTCATACTTTCCCTCATACTTTACCTCATACTTTATCTCATACTTTACCTCATACTTTACCTCATACTTTACCTCATACTTTACCTCATACTTTACCTCATACTTTACCTCATACTTTACCTCATACTTTAACTCAACTTTACCTCATACTTTACCTCATACTTTACCTCATACTTTACCTCATACTTTAACTCAACTTTACCTCATACTTTACCTCATACTTTATCTCATGCTTTACCTCATACTTTATCTCATACTTTATCTCATACTTCACCGCATTCTTTACCTCATACTTTACCTCATACTTTATCTCATACTTTATCTCATAATTTACCTCATACTTTACCTCATACTCTACCTCATACTTTATCTCATACTTTACCTCATACTTTATCTCATACTTTATCTCATAATTTACCTCATACTTTACCTCATACTTTACCTCATACTTTACCTCATACTTTACCTCATACTTTACCTCATACTTTACCTCATACTTTAACTCAACTTTACCTCATACTTTACCTCATACTTTACCTCATACTTTACCTCATACTTTAACTCAACTTTACCTCATACTTTACCTCATACTTTATCTCATGCTTTACCTCATACTTTATCTCATACTTTATCTCATACTTCACCGCATTCTTTACCTCATACTTTACCTCATACTTTATCTCATACTTTATCTCATAATTTACCTCATACTTTATCTCATGCTTTACCTCATACTTTATCTCATACTTTATCTCATACTTCACCGCATTCTTTACCTCATACTTTACCTCATACTTTACCTCATACTTTATCTCATAATTTACCTCATACTTTACCTCATACTCTACCTCATACTTTACCTCATACTTTACCTCATACTTTACCTCATACTTTACCTCATACTTTACCTCATACTTTCCCTCATACTTTACCTCATACTTTACCTCATACATTACCTCATACTCTACCTCATACTTTACCTCATACTTTACCTCATACTTTATCTCATACTTTACCTCATACTTTAACTCAACTTTATCTCATACTTTACCTCATACTTTAACTCAACTTTACCTCATACTTTACCTCATACTTTACCTCATACTTTACCTCATACTTTAACTCAACTTTACCTCATACTTTACCTCATACTTTATCTCATGCTTTACCTCATACTTTATCTCATACTTTATCTCATACTTCACCGCATTCTTTACCTCATACTTTACCTCATACTTTATCTCATACTTCACCGCATTCTTTACCTCATACTTTATCTCACACTTTACGTCATACTTTATCTCATGCTTTATCTCATACTTTATCTCATACTTTACCTCATACTTTAACTCAACTTTACCTCATACTTTACCTCATACTTTACCTCATACATTACCTCATACTTTACCTCATACTTTACCTCATACTTTACCTCATACTTTACCTCATACTTTACCTCATACTTTACCTCATACTTTACCTCATACTTTACCTCATACTTTACCTCATACTATATCTCATACTTTACCTCATACTCTACCTCATACTCTACCTCATACTTTACCTCATACTTTACCTCATACTTTACCTCATACTTTACCTCATACTTTACCTCATACTTTACCTCATACTTTACCTCATACTTTACCTCATACTTTACCTCATACTTTACCTCATACTTTACCTCATACTTTACCTCATACTTTATCTCATACTTTCCCTCATACTTTACCTCATACTTTACCTCATACTTTACCTCATACTTTACCTCATACTTTAACTCAACTTTACCTCATACTTTACCTCATACTTTACCTCATACATTAACTCATACTTTAACTCAACTTTACCTCATACTTTACCTCATACTTTATCTCATGCTTTACCTCATGCTTTATCTCATACTTTATCTCATACTTCACCGCATTCTTTACCTCATACTTTACCTCATACTTTATCTCATACTTCACCGCATTCTTTACCTCATACTTTACCTCATACTTTACCTCATACTTTAACTCATACTTTACCTCATACTTTACCTCATACATTATCTCATACTCTACCTCATACTTTACCTCATACTTTACCTCATACTTTACCTCATACTTTACCTCATACTTTAACTCATACTTTACCTCATACTTTACCTCATACATTACCTCATACTCTACCTCATACGTTACCTCATACTTTACCTCATACTCTACCTCATACTTTACCTCATACTTTACCTCATACTTTACCTCATACTTTACCTCATACTTTACCTCATACTTTAACTCATACTTTACCTCATACTTTACCTCATACATTACCTCATACTTTACCTCATACTTTACCTCATACTTTACCTCATACTTTATCTCATACTTTACCTCATACTTTAACTCAACTTTACCTCATACTTTACCTCATACTTTACCTCATACTTTACCTCATACGTTAACTCAACTTTACCTCATACTTTACCTCATACTTTATCTCATGCTTTACCTCATACTTTATCTCATACTTTATCTCATACTTCACCGCATTCTTTACCTCATACTTTACCTCATACTTTATCTCATACTTCACCGCATTCTTTACCTCATACTTTACCTCATACTTTATCTCACACTTTACGTCATACTTTATCTCATGCTTTATCTCATACTTTACCTCATACTTTACCTCATACTTTATCTCATGCTTTATCTCATACTTTATCTCATACCACACCGCATACTTTACCTCATACTTTGCCTCATACTTTATCTCATGCTTTATCTCATACTTTATCTCATACTTCACCGCATTCTTTACCTCATACTTTACCTCATTCTTTACCTCATACTTTACCTCATACTTTAACTCATACTTTACCTCATACTTTACCTCATACATTACCTCATACTCTACCTCATACTTTACCTCATACTTTACCTCATACTTTACCTCATACTTTACCTCATACTTTACCTCATACTTTACCTCATACTTTACCTCATACTTTACCTCATACTTTACATCACACATTATCTCATACTTAGCCTCATACATTACCTCATACTTTACCTCATACTTTACCTCATACTTTAACTCATACTTTACCTCATACTTTATCTCATACTTTAACTCATACTTTACCTCATACTTTACCTCATACTTTACCTCATACTTTACCTCATACTTTACCTCATACTTTACCTCATACTTTACCTCATACTTTACATCACACATTATCTCATACTTAGCCTCATACATTACCTCATACTTTATCTCATACTTTACCTCATACTTTATCTCATACTTTACCTCATACTTCACCGCATACTTTACCTCATACTTTACCTCATACTTTATCTCATACTTTACCTCATACTTTATCTCATACTTTACCTCATACTTTACCTCATACTTTTCCTCATACTTTACCTCATGCTTTGTCTCATACTTTACCTCATACTTTACCTCATACTTTACCTCATACTTTCCCTCATACTTTACCTCATACTTTATCTCATACTTTACCTCATACTTTACCTCATACTTTACCTCATACTTTACCTCATACTTTACCTCATACTTTACCTCATACTTTACCTCATACTTTAACTCAACTTTACCTCATACTTTACCTCATACTTTACCTCATACTTTACCTCATACTTTAACTCAACTTTACCTCATACTTTACCTCATACTTTATCTCATGCTTTACCTCATACTTTATCTCATACTTTATCTCATACTTCACCGCATTCTTTACCTCATACTTTACCTCATACTTTATCTCATACTTCACCGCATTCTTTACCTCATACTTTACCTCATACTTTACCTCATACTTTATCTCATAATTTACCTCATACTTTACCTCATACTCTACCTCATACTTTACCTCATACTTTACCTCATACTTTACCTCATACTTTACCTCATACTTTCCCTCATACTTTACCTCATACTTTACCTCATACATTACCTCATACTCTACCTCATACTTTACCTCATACTTTACCTCATACTTTATCTCATACTTTACCTCATACTTTAACTCAACTTTATCTCATACTTTACCTCATACTTTAACTCAACTTTACCTCATACTTTACCTCATACTTTATCTCATGCTTTACCTCATACTTTATCTCATACTTTACCTCATACTTCACCGCATACTTTACCTCATACTTTACCTCATACTTTATCTCATACTTTACCTCATACTTTATCTCATACTTTACCTCATACTTTACCTCATACTTTACCTCATACTTTACCTCATGCTTTGTCTCATACTTTACCTCATACTTTACCTCATACTTTACCTCATACTTTCCCTCATACTTTACCTCATACTTTATCTCATACTTTACCTCATACTTTACCTCATACTTTACCTCATACTTTAACTCAACTTTACCTCATACTTTACCTCATACTTTACCTCATACTTTACCTCATACTTTAACTCAACTTTACCTCATACTTTACCTCATACTTTATCTCATGCTTTACCTCATACTTTATCTCATACTTTATCTCATACTTCACCGCATTCTTTACCTCATACTTTACCTCATACTTTATCTCATACTTCACCGCATTCTTTACCTCATACTTTACCTCATACTTTACCTCATACTTTATCTCATAATTTACCTCATACTTTACCTCATACTCTACCTCATACTTTACCTCATACTTTACCTCATACTTTACCTCATACTTTACCTCATACTTTCCCTCATACTTTACCTCATACTTTACCTCATACATTACCTCATACTCTACCTCATACTTTACCTCATACTTTACCTCATACTTTATCTCATACTTTACCTCATACTTTAACTCAACTTTATCTCATACTTTACCTCATACTTTAACTCAACTTTACCTCATACTTTACCTCATACTTTACCTCATACTTTACCTCATACTTTCCCTCATACTTTACGTCATACTTTACCTCATACTTTACCTCATACTTTACCTCATACTTTAACTCAACTTTACCTCATACTTTACCTCATACTTTATCTCATGCTTTACCTCATACTTTATCCCATACTTTATCACATACTTCACCGCATTCTTTACCTCATACTTTACCTCATACTTTATCTCATACTTCACCGCATTCTTTACCTCATACTTTACCTCATACTTTATCTCACACTTTACTTCATACTTTATCTCATGGTTTATCTCATACTTTACCTCATACTTTAACTCAACTTTACCTCATACTTTACCTCATACTTTACCTCATACTTTACCTCATACTTTACCTCATACTTTACCTCATACTTTACCTCATACTTTACCTCATACTTTACCTCATACTTTACCTCATACTATATCTCATACTTTACCTCATACTCTACCTCATACTTTACCTCATACTTTACCTCATACTTTACCTCATACTTTACCTCATACTTTACCTCATACTTTACCTCATACTTTACCTCATACTTTACCTCATACTTTACCTCATACTTTACCTCATACTTTACCTCATACTTTACCTCATACTTTACCTCATACTTTCCCTCATACTTTACCTCATACTTTACCTCATACTTTACCTCATACTTTACCTCATACTTTAACTCAACTTTACCTCATACTTTACCTCATACTTTACCTCATACTTTACCTCATAATTTAACTCAACTTTACCTCATACTTTACCTCATACTTTATCTCATGCTTTACCTCATGCTTTATCTCATACTTTATCTCATACTTCACCGCATTCTTTACCTCATACTTTACCTCATACTTTATCTCATACTTCACCGCATTCTTTACCTCATACTTTACCTCATACTTTACCTCATACTTTACCTCATACTTTAACTCATACTTTACCTCATACTTTACCTCATACATTACCTCATACTTTACCTCATACTTTACCTCATACTTTACCTCATACTTTATCTCATACTTTACCTCATACTTTAACTCAACTTTACCTCATACTTTACCTCATACTTTACCTCATACTTTACCTCATACGTTAACTCAACTTTACCTCATACTTTACCTCATACTTTATCTCATGCTTTACCTCATACTTTATCTCATACTTTATCTCATACTTCACCGCATTCTTTACCTCATACTTTACCTCATACTTTATCTCATACTTCACCGCATTCTTTACCTCATACTTTACCTCATACTTTATCTCACACTTTACGTCATACTTTATCTCATGCTTTATCTCATACTTTACCTCATACTTTACCTCATACTTTATCTCATGCTTTATCTCATACTTTATCTCATACCACACCGCATACTTTACCTCATACTTTGCCTCATACTTTATCTCATGCTTTATCTCATACTTTATCTCATACTTCACCGCATTCTTTACCTCATACATTACCTCATACTCTACTTCATACTTTACCTCATACTTTACCTCATACTTTACCTCATACTTTACCTCATACTTTACCTCATACTTTAACTCATACTTTACCTCATACTTTACCTCATACATTACCTCATACTTTACGTCATACTTTACCTCATACTTTAACTCATACTTTACCTCATACTTTACCTCATACATTACCTCATACTTTATCTCATACTTTACCTCATACTTTACCTCATACTTTACCTCATACTTTACCTCATACTTTACCTCATACTTTACCTCATACTTTAACTCATACTTTACCTCATACTTTATCTCATACTTTAACTCATACTTTACCTCATACTTTATCTCATACTTTAACTCATACTTTACCTCATACTTTACCTCATACTTTACCTCATACTTTACCTCATACTTTACCTCATACTTTACCTCATACTTTACATCACACATTATCTCATACTTAGCCTCATACATTACCTCATACTTTATCTCATACTTTACCTCATACTTTATCTCATACTTTACCTCATACTTTACCTCATACTTTACCTCATACTTTACCTCATAATTTAACTCAACTTTACCTCATACTTTACCTCATACTTTATCTCATGCTTTACCTCATGCTTTATCTCATACTTTATCTCATACTTCACCGCATTCTTTACCTCATACTTTACCTCATACTTTATCTCATACTTCACCGCATTCTTTACCTCATACTTTACCTCATACTTTACCTCATACTTTAACTCATACTTTACCTCATACTTTACCTCATACATTACCTCATACTCTACCTCATACTTTACCTCATACTTTACCTCATACTTTACCTCATACTTTACCTCATACTTTAACTCATACTTTACCTCATACTTTACCTCATACATTACCTCATACTCTACCTCATACGTTACCTCATACTTTACCTCATACTCTACCTCATACTTTACCTCATACTTTACCTCATACTTTACCTCATACTTTACCTCATACTTTACCTCATACTTTAACTCATACTTTACCTCATACTTTACCTCATACATTACCTCATACTTTACCTCATACTTTACCTCATACTTTACCTCATACTTTATCTCATACTTTACCTCATACTTTAACTCAACTTTACCTCATACTTTACCTCATACTTTACCTCATACTTTACCTCATACGTTAACTCAACTTTACCTCATACTTTACCTCATACTTTATCTCATGCTTTACCTCATACTTTATCTCATACTTTATCTCATACTTCACCGCATTCTTTACCTCATACTTTACCTCATACTTTATCTCATACTTCACCGCATTCTTTACCTCATACTTTACCTCATACTTTATCTCACACTTTACGTCATACTTTATCTCATGCTTTATCTCATACTTTACCTCATACTTTACCTCATACTTTATCTCATGCTTTATCTCATACTTTATCTCATACCACACCGCATACTTTACCTCATACTTTGCCTCATACTTTATCTCATGCTTTATCTCATACTTTATCTCATACTTCACCGCATTCTTTACCTCATACATTACCTCATACTCTACTTCATACTTTACCTCATACTTTACCTCATACTTTACCTCATACTTTACCTCATACTTTACCTCATACTTTAACTCATACTTTACCTCATACTTTACCTCATACATTACCTCATACTTTACGTCATACTTTACCTCATACTTTAACTCATACTTTACCTCATACTTTACCTCATACATTACCTCATACTTTATCTCATACTTTACCTCATACTTTACCTCATACTTTACCTCATACTTTACCTCATACTTTACCTCATACTTTACCTCATACTTTAACTCATACTTTACCTCATACTTTATCTCATACTTTAACTCATACTTTACCTCATACTTTATCTCATACTTTAACTCATACTTTACCTCATACTTTACCTCATACTTTACCTCATACTTTACCTCATACTTTACCTCATACTTTACCTCATACTTTACATCACACATTATCTCATACTTAGCCTCATACATTACCTCATACTTTATCTCATACTTTACCTCATACTTTATCTCATACTTTACCTCATACTTCACCGCATACTTTACCTCATACTTTACCTCATACTTTATCTCATACTTTACCTCATACTTTATCTCATACTTTACCTCATACTTTATCTCATACTTTACCTTATACTTTATCTCATAATTTACCGCATACTTTACCTCATACTTTACCTCATACTTTACCTCATACTTTACCTCATACTTTACCTCATACTTTATCTCATACTTTACGTCATACTTTATCTCATACTTTAGCTTATACTTTACCTTATACTTTATCCCATACTTTATCTTATACTTTATCTCATACTTTACCTCATACTTTACCTCATACTTTACCTCATACTTTACCTCATACATTACCTCATACTTTACCTCGTACTTTATCTCATACTTTATCTCATACTTTATCTCATACTTTACCTCATACTTTAACTCAACTTTACCTCCTACTTTGCCTCATACTTTAACTCATACTTTACCTCATACTTTACCTCATACATTACCTCATACTTTACCTCATACTTTACCTCATACTTTACCTCATACTTTACCTCATACTTTACCTCATACTTTACCTCATACTTTACCTCATACTTTACATCACACATTATCTCATACTTAGCCTCATACATTACCTCATACTTTACCTCATACTTTACCTCATACTTTAACTCATACTTTACCTCATACTTTATCTCATACTTTAACTCATACTTTACCTCATACTTTACCTCATACTTTACCTCATAGTTTACCTCATACTTTACCTCATACTTTACCTCATACTTTACCTCATACTTTACATCACACATTATCTCTTACTTAGCCTCATACATTACCTCATACTTTATCTCATACTTTACCTCATACTTTATCTCATACTTTACCTCATACTTTACCTCATACTTTACCTCATACTTTACCTCATACTTTCCCTCATACTTTACGTCATACTTTACCTCATACTTTACCTCATACTTTACCTCATACTTTATCTCATGCTTTACCTCATACTTTATCCCATACTTTATCACATACTTCACCGCATTCTTTACCTCATACTTTACCTCATACTTTATCTCATACTTCACCGCATTCTTTACCTCATACTTTACCTCATACTTTATCTCACACTTTACTTCATACTTTATCTCATGGTTTATCTCATACTTTACCTCATACTTTAACTCAACTTTACCTCATACTTTACCTCATACTTTACCTCATACATTACCTCATACTTTACCTCATACTTTACCTCATACTTTACCTCATACTTTACCTCATACTTTACCTCATACTTTACCTCATACTTTACCTCATACTTTACCTCATACTTTACCTCATACTATATCTCATACTTTACCTCATACTCTACCTCATACTTTACCTCATACTTTACCTCATACTTTACCTCATACTTTACCTCATACTTTACCTCATACTTTACCTCATACTTTACCTCATACTTTACCTCATACTTTACCTCATACTTTACCTCATACTTTACCTCATACTTTACCTCATACTTTCCCTCATACTTTACCTCATACTTTACCTCATACTTTACCTCATACTTTACCTCATACTTTAACTCAACTTTACCTCATACTTTACCTCATACTTTACCTCATACTTTACCTCATAATTTAACTCAACTTTACCTCATACTTTACCTCATACTTTATCTCATGCTTTACCTCATGCTTTATCTCATACTTTATCTCATATTTCACCGCATTATTTACCTCATACTTTACCTCATACTTTATCTCATACTTCACCGCATTCTTTACCTCATACTTTACCTCATACTTTACCTCATACTTTAACTCATACTTTACCTCATACTTTACCTCATACATTACCTCATACTCTACCTCATACTTTACCTCATACTTTACCTCATACTTTACCTCATACTTTACCTCATACTTTAACTCATACTTTACCTCATACTTTACCTCATACATTACCTCATACTCTACCTCATACGTTACCTCATACTTTACCTCATACTCTACCTCATACTTTACCTCATACTTTACCTCATACTTTACCTCATACTTTACCTCATACTTTACCTCATACTTTAACTCATACTTTACCTCATACTTTACCTCATACATTACCTCATACTTTACCTCATACTTTACCTCATACTTTACCTCATACTTTATCTCATACTTTACCTCATACTTTAACTCAACTTTACCTCATACTTTACCTCATACTTTACCTCATACTTTACCTCATACGTTAACTCAACTTTACCTCATACTTTACCTCATACTTTATCTCATGCTTTACCTCATACTTTATCTCATACTTTATCTCATACTTCACCGCATTCTTTACCTCATACTTTACCTCATACTTTATCTCATACTTCACCGCATTCTTTACCTCATACTTTACCTCATACTTTATCTCACACTTTACGTCATACTTTATCTCATGCTTTATCTCATACTTTACCTCATACTTTACCTCATACTTTATCTCATGCTTTATCTCATACTTTATCTCATACCACACCGCATACTTTACCTCATACTTTGCCTCATACTTTATCTCATGCTTTATCTCATACTTTATCTCATACTTCACCGCATTCTTTACCTCATACATTACCTCATACTCTACTTCATACTTTACCTCATACTTTACCTCATACTTTACCTCATACTTTACCTCATACTTTACCTCATACTTTAACTCATACTTTACCTCATACTTTACCTCATACATTACCTCATACTTTACGTCATACTTTACCTCATACTTTAACTCATACTTTACCTCATACTTTACCTCATACATTACCTCATACTTTATCTCATACTTTACCTCATACTTTACCTCATACTTTACCTCATACTTTACCTCATACTTTACCTCATACTTTACCTCATACTTTAACTCATACTTTACCTCATACTTTATCTCATACTTTAACTCATACTTTACCTCATACTTTATCTCATACTTTAACTCATACTTTACCTCATACTTTACCTCAAACTTTACCTCATACTTTACCTCATACTTTACCTCATACTTTACCTCATACTTTACATCACACATTATCTCATACTTAGCCTCATACATTACCTCATACTTTATCTCATACTTTACCTCATACTTTATCTCATACTTTACCTCATACTTCACCGCATACTTTACCTCATACTTTACCTCATACTTTATCTCATACTTTACCTCATACTTTATCTCATACTTTACCTCATACTTTATCTCATACTTTACCTTATACTTTATCTCATAATTTACCGCATACTTTACCTCATACTTTACCTCATACTTTACCTCATACTTTACCTCATACTTTACCTCATACTTTATCTCATACTTTACGTCATACTTTATCTCATACTTTAGCTTATACTTTACCTTATACTTTATCCCATACTTTATCTTATACTTTATCTCATACTTTACCTCATACTTTACCTCATACTTTACCTCATACTTTACCTCATACATTACCTCATACTTTACCTCGTACTTTATCTCATACTTTATCTCATACTTTATCTCATACTTTACCTCATACTTTAACTCAACTTTACCTCCTACTTTGCCTCATACTTTAACTCATACTTTACCTCATACTTTACCTCATACATTACCTCATACTTTACCTCATACTTTACCTCATACTTTACCTCATACTTTACCTCATACTTTACCTCATACTTTACCTCATACTTTACCTCATACTTTACATCACACATTATCTCATACTTAGCCTCATACATTACCTCATACTTTACCTCATACTTTACCTCATACTTTAACTCATACTTTACCTCATACTTTATCTCATACTTTAACTCATACTTTACCTCATACTTTACCTCATACTTTACCTCATAGTTTACCTCATACTTTACCTCATACTTTACCTCATACTTTACCTCATACTTTACATCACACATTATCTCTTACTTAGCCTCATACATTACCTCATACTTTATCTCATACTTTACCTCATACTTTATCTCATACTTTACCTCATACTTCACCGCATACTTTACCTCATACTTTACCTCATACTTTATCTCATACTTTACCTCATACTTTATCTCATACTTTACCTCATACTTTACCTCATACTTTACCTCATACTTTACCTCATGCTTTGTCTCATACTTTACCTCATACTTTACCTCATACTTTACCTCATACTTTCCCTCATACTTTACCTCATACCTTATCTCATACTTTACCTCATACTTTACCTCATACTTTACCTCATACTTTACCTCATACTTTACATCATACTTTACCTCATACTTTACCTCATACTTTAACTCAACTTTACCTCATACTTTACCTCATACTTTACCTCATACTTTACCTCATACTTTAACTCAAGTTTACCTCATACTTTACCACATACTTTACCTCATACTTTACCTCATACTTTACCTCATACTTTACCTCATACTTTACCTCATACTATATCTCATACTTTACCTCATACTCTACCTCATACTTTACCTCATACTTTACCTCATACTTTACCTCATACTTTACCTCATACTATATCTCATACTTTACCTCATACTTTACCTCATACTTTACCTCATACTTTACCTCATACTTTACCTCATACTTTACCTCATACTTTACCTCATACTTTACCTCATACTTTCCCTCATACTTTACCTCATACTTTACCTCATACTTTACCTCATACTTTACCTCATACTTTAACTCAACTTTACCTCATACTTTACCTCATACTTTACCTCATACTTTACCTCATACTTTACCTCATACTTTAACTCAACTTTACCTCATACTTTACCTCATACTTTATCTCATGCTTTACCTCATGCTTTATCTCATACTTTATCTCATACTTCACCGCATTCTTTACCTCATACTTTACCTCATACTTTATCTCATACTTCACCGCATTCTTTACCTCATACTTTACCTCATACTTTACCTCATACTTTAACTCATACTTTACCTCATACTTTACCTCATACATTACCTCATACTCTACCTCATACTTTACCTCATACTTTACCTCATACTTTACCTCATACTTTACCTCATACTTTAACTCATACTTTACCTCATACTTTACCTCATACATTACCTCATACTCTACCTCATACGTTACCTCATACTTTACCTCATACTCTACCTCATACTTTACCTCATACTTTACCTCATACTTTACCTCATACTTTACCTCATACTTTACCTCATACTTTACCTCATACTTTAACTCATACTTTACCTCATACTTTACCTCATACATTACCTCATACTCTACCTCATACGTTACCTCATACTTTACCTCATACTTTACCTCATACATTACCTCATACTTTACCTCGTACTTTATCTCATACTTTATCTCATACTTTATCTCATACTTTACCTCATACTTTAACTCAACTTTACCTCCTACTTTGCCTCATACTTTAACTCATACTTTACCTCATACTTTACCTCATACATTACCTCATACTTTACCTCATACTTTACCTCATACTTTACCTCATACTTTACCTCATACTTTACCTCATACTTTACCTCATACTTTACCTCATACTTTACATCACACATTATCTCATACTTAGCCTCATACATTACCTCATACTTTACCTCATACTTTACCTCATACTTTAACTCATACTTTACCTCATACTTTATCTCATACTTTAACTCATACTTTACCTCATACTTTACCTCATACTTTACCTCATAGTTTACCTCATACTTTACCTCATACTTTACCTCATACTTTACCTCATACTTTACATCACACATTATCTCTTACTTAGCCTCATACATTACCTCATACTTTATCTCATACTTTACCTCATACTTTATCTCATACTTTACCTCATACTTCACCGCATACTTTACCTCATACTTTACCTCATACTTTATCTCATACTTTACCTCATACTTTATCTCATACTTTACCTCATACTTTACCTCATACTTTACCTCATACTTTACCTCATGCTTTGTCTCATACTTTACCTCATACTTTACCTCATACTTTACCTCATACTTTCCCTCATACTTTACCTCATACCTTATCTCATACTTTACCTCATACTTTACCTCATACTTTACCTCATACTTTACCTCATACTTTACATCATACTTTACCTCATACTTTACCTCATACTTTAACTCAACTTTACCTCATACTTTACCTCATACTTTACCTCATACTTTACCTCATACTTTAACTCAAGTTTACCTCATACTTTACCACATACTTTACCTCATACTTTACCTCATACTTTACCTCATACTTTACCTCATACTTTACCTCATACTATATCTCATACTTTACCTCATACTCTACCTCATACTTTACCTCATACTTTACCTCATACTTTACCTCATACTTTACCTCATACTATATCTCATACTTTACCTCATACTTTACCTCATACTTTACCTCATACTTTACCTCATACTTTACCTCATACTTTACCTCATACTTTACCTCATACTTTACCTCATACTTTACCTCATACTTTCCCTCATACTTTACCTCATACTTTACCTCATACTTTACCTCATACTTTACCTCATACTTTAACTCAACTTTACCTCATACTTTACCTCATACTTTACCTCATACTTTACCTCATACTTTACCTCATACTTTACCTCATACTTTAACTCAACTTTACCTCATACTTTACCTCATACTTTATCTCATGCTTTACCTCATGCTTTATCTCATACTTTATCTCATACTTCACCGCATTCTTTACCTCATACTTTACCTCATACTTTATCTCATACTTCACCGCATTCTTTACCTCATACTTTACCTCATACTTTACCTCATACTTTAACTCATACTTTACCTCATACTTTACCTCATACATTACCTCATACTCTACCTCATACTTTACCTCATACTTTACCTCATACTTTACCTCATACTTTACCTCATACTTTAACTCATACTTTACCTCATACTTTACCTCATACATTACCTCATACTCTACCTCATACGTTACCTCATACTTTACCTCATACTCTACCTCATACTTTACCTCATACTTTACCTCATACTTTACCTCATACTTTACCTCATACTTTACCTCATACTTTAACTCATACTTTACCTCATACTTTACCTCATACATTACCTCATACTTTACCTCATACTTTACCTCATACTTTACCTCATACTTTATCTCATACTTTACCTCATACTTTAACTCAACTTTACCTCATACTTTACCTCATACTTTACCTCATACTTTACCTCATACGTTAACTCAACTTTACCTCATACTTTACCTCATACTTTATCTCATGCTTTACCTCATACTTTATCTCATACTTTATCTCATACTTCACCGCATTCTTTACCTCATACTTTACCTCATACTTTATCTCATACTTCACCGCATTCTTTACCTCATACTTTACCTCATACTTTATCTCACACTTTACGTCATACTTTATCTCATGCTTTATCTCATACTTTACCTCATACTTTACCTCATACTTTATCTCATGCTTTATCTCATACTTTATCTCATACCACACCGCATACTTTACCTCATACTTTGCCTCATACTTTATCTCATGCTTTATCTCATACTTTATCTCATACTTCACCGCATTCTTTACCTCATACTTTACCTCATTCTTTACCTCATACTTTACCTCATACTTTAACTCATACTTTACCTCATACTTTACCTCATACATTACCTCATACTCTACCTCATACTTTACCTCATACTTTACCTCATACTTTACCTCATACTTTACCTCATACTTTACCTCATACTTTAACTCATACTTTACCTCATACTTTACCTCATACATTACCTCATACTTTATCTCATACTTTACCTCATACTTTACCTCATACTTTACCTCATACTTTACCTCATACTTTACCTCATACATTACCTCATACTTTACCTCATACTTTACATCACACATTATCTCATACTTAGCCTCATACATTACCTCATACTTTATCTCATACTTTACCTCATACTTTATCTCATACTTTACCTCATACTTCACCGCATACTTTACCTCATACTTTACCTCATACTTTATCTCATACTTTACCTCATACTTTATCTCATACTTTACCTCATACTTTATCTCATACTTTACCTTATACTTTATCTCATAATTTACCGCATACTTTACCTCATACTTTACCTCATACTTTACCTCATACTTTACCTCATACTTTACCTCATACTTTATCTCATACTTTACCTCATACTTTATCTCATACTTTAGCTTATACTTTACCTTATACTTTATCCCATACTTTATCTTATACTTTATCTCATACTTTACCTCATACTTTACCTCATACTTTACCTCATACTTTACCTCATACATTACCTCATACTTTACCTCGTACTTTATCTCATACTTTATCTCATACTTTATCTCATACTTTACCTCATACTTTAACTCAACTTTACCTCCTACTTTGCATCATGCTTTACCTCATGCTTTATCGCATACTTTACCTCATACTTTACGTCATACTTTACCTCATACTTTACCTCATACTTTACCTCATACTTTATCTCATACTTTACCTCATACTTTACTTCATACTCTACCTCATACTTTACCTCATACTTTATCTCATACATTACCTCATACTTTACCTCATACTGTACCTCATACTTTTCCTCATACTTTACCCCATACTTTAGCTCATACTTTACCTCATACTTTATCTCATACTTTACCTCATACTTTACCTCATACTTAACCTCATACATTACCTCATACTCTACCTCATACTTTACCTCATACTTTACCTCATACTTTATCTCATACATTACCTCATACGTTACCTCATACTGTACCTCATACTTTTCCTCATGCTTTGTCTCATACTTTACCTCATACTTTACCTCATACTTTATCTCATACATTACCTCATACGTTACCTCATACTGTACCTCATACTTTTCCTCATGCTTTGTCTCATACTTTACCTCATACTTTACCTCATACTTTATCTCATACATTACCTCATACGTTACCTCATACTGTACCTCATACTTTTCCTCATGCTTTGTCTCATACATTACCTCATACTTTACCTCATATTTTACCTCATACATTACCTCATACTTTACCTCATACCTCACCGCATACTTTACCTCATACTTTACCTCATACTTTGCCTCATACATTACCTCATACTTTATCTCATACTTTACCTCATACTTTACCTCATACATTACCTCATACTCTACCTCATACTTTACCTCATACTTTACCTCATACTTTACCTCATACTTTACCTCATACTTTACCTCATGCTTTGTCTCATACTTTACCTCATACTTTACCTCATACTTTACCTCATACTTTATCTCATGCTTTATCTCATACTTTATCTCATACCTCACCGCATACTTTATCTCATACTTTACCTCATACTTTACTTCATACTCTACCTCATACTTTACCTCATACTTTATCTCATACATTACCTCATACTTTACCTCATACTGTACCTCATACTTTTCCTCATACTTTACCCCATACTTTAGCTCATACTTTACCTCATACTTTATCTCATACTTTACCTCATACTTTACCTCATACTTAACCTCATACATTACCTCATACTCTACCTCATACATTACCTCATACTTTACCTCATACTTTATCTCATACATTACCTCATACTTTACCTCATACTGTACCTCATACTTTTCCTCAAGCTTTGTCTCATACTTTACCTCATACTTTACCTCATACTTTATCTCATACATTACCTCATACTTTACCTCATACTGTACCTCATACTTTTCCTCATACTTTACCCCATACTTTTCCTCATACTTTGTCTCATACTTTACCTCATACTTTCCCTCATACTTTACCTCATGCTTTGTCTCATACTTTACCTCATACTTCGCCGCATTCTTTACCTCATACTTTACCTCATACTTTATCTCACACTTTACCTCAAACTTTATCTCATGCTTTATCTCATACTTTACCTCATACTTTACCTCATACTTTACCTCATACTTTACCTCATGCTTTGTCTCATACTTTACCTCATACTTTACCTCATACTTTACCTCATACTTTATCTCATGCTTTATCTCATACTTTATCTCATACCTCACCGCATACTTTATCTCATACTTTACCTCATACTTTACTTCATACTCTACCTCATACTTTACCTCATACTTTATCTCATACATTACCTCATACTTTACCTCATACTGTACCTCATACTTTTCCTCATACTTTACCCCATACTTTAGCTCATACTTTACCTCATACTTTATCTCATACTTTACCTCATACTTTACCTCATACTTAACCTCATACATTACCTCATACTCTACCTCATACATTACCTCATACTTTACCTCATACTTTATCTCATACATTACCTCATACTTTACCTCATACTGTACCTCATACTTTTCCTCAAGCTTTGTCTCATACTTTACCTCATACTTTACCTCATACTTTATCTCATACATTACCTCATACTTTACCTCATACTGTACCTCATACTTTTCCTCATACTTTACCCCATACTTTTCCTCATACTTTGTCTCATACTTTACCTCATACTTTCCCTCATACTTTACCTCATGCTTTGTCTCATACTTTACCTCATACTTCGCCGCATTCTTTACCTCATACTTTACCTCATACTTTATCTCACACTTTACCTCAAACTTTATCTCATGCTTTATCTCATACTTTACCTCATACTTTACCTCATACTTTATCTCATGCTTTATCTCATACTTTATCTCATACCTCAGCGCATACTTTACCTCATACTTTGCCTCATACTTTATCTCATGTTTTATCTCATACTTTATCTCATACTTCACCGCATTCTTTACCTCATACTTTACCTCATTCTTTACCTCATACTTTACCTCATACTTTAACTCATACTTTACCTCATACTTTACCTCATACATTACCTCATACTCTACCTCATACTTTACCTCATACTTTACCTCATACTTTATCTCATACTTTACCTCATACTTTACCTCATACTTTAACTCATACTTTACCTCATATTTTACCTCATACATTACCTCATACTTTACCTCATACCTCACCGCATACTTTACCTCATACTTTACCTCATACTTTGCCTCATACATTACCTCATACTTTATCTCATACTTTACCTCATACTTTACCTCATACTTTACATCACACATTACCTCATACTCTACCTCATACTTTACCTCATACTTTACCTCATACTTTACCTCATACTTTACCTCATACTTTAACTCATACTTCACCTCATACTTTACCTCATACTTCACCGCATACTTTACCTCATACTTTACCTCATACTTTATCTCATACTTTACCTCATACTTTATCTCATACTTTACCTCATACTTTATCTCATACTTTACCTCATACTTTACCTCATACTTTACCTCATACTTTAACTCATACTTCACCACATACTTTACCTCATACTTCACCGCATACTTTACCTCATACTTTACCTCATACTTTATCTCATACTTTACCTCATACTTTATCTCATACTTTACCTCATACTCTACCTCATTCTTTACCTCATACTTTACCTCATACTTTACCTCATACTTTACCTCATACTTTAACTCATACTTCACCTCATACTTTACCTCATACTTCACCGCATACTTTACCTCATACTTTACCTCATACTTTATCTCATACTTTACCTCATACTTTATCTCATACTTTACTTCATACTCTACCTCATACTTTACCTCATACTTTACCTCATACTTTATCTCATACTTTACCCCATACTTTATCTCATACGTTAGCTTATACTTTACCTTATACTTTATCCCATACTTTATCTCATACTTTATCTCATACTTTATCTCATACATTACCTCATACTTTACCTCATACTGTACCTCATACTTTTCCTCATACTTTACCCCATACTTTTCCTCATACTTTGTCTCATACTTTACCTCATACTTTCCCTCATACTTTACCTCATGCTTTGTCTCATACTTTACCTCATACTTTACCTCATGCTTTGTCTCATACTTTACCTCATACTTTATCTCACACTTTACCTCATACTTTATCTCACGCTTTATCTCATACTTTACCTCATACTTTACCTCATACTTTATCTCATGCTTTATCTCATACTTTATCTCATACCTCACCGCATACTTTATCTCATACTTTACCTCATACTTTACTTCATACTCTACCTCATACTTTACCTCATACTTTATCTCATACATTACCTCATACTTTACCTCATACTGTACCTCATACTTTTCCTCATACTTTACCCCATACTTTAGCTCATACTTTACCTCATACTTTACCTCATACTTTACCTCATACTTTATCTCATACCTCACCGCATACTTTATCTCAAACTTTACCTCATACTTTACTTCATACTCTACCTCATACTTTACCTCATACTTTATCTCATACATTACCTCATACTTTACCTCATACTGTACCTCATACTTTTCCTCATACTTTACCCCATACTTTAGCTCATACTTTACCTCATACTTTATCTCATGCTTTATCTCATACTTTATCTCATACCTCACCGCATACTTTATCTCATACTTTACCTCATCCTTTACTTCATACTCTACCTCATACTTTACCTCATACTTTATCTCATACATTACCTCATACTTTACCTCATACTGTACCTCATACTTTTCCTCATACCTTACCCCATACTTTACCTCATACTTTATCTCATACTTTACCTCATACTTTACCTCATACTTTACCTCATACTCTACCTCATCCTTTACGTCATACTTTACCTCATACTTTATCTCATACATTACCTCATACTTTACCTCATACTGTACCTCATACTTTTCCTCATGCTTTGTCTCATACTTTACCTCATACTTTACCTCATACTTTACCTCATACTGTACCTCATACTTTTCCTCATACTTTACCCCATACTTTTCCTCATACTTTGTCTCATACTTTACCTCATACTTTCCCTCATACTTTACCTCATGCTTTGTCTCATACTTTACCTCATACTTCACCGCATTCTTTACCTCATACTTTACCTCATACTTTATCTCACACTTTACCTCATACTTTATCTCATGCTTTATCTCATACTTTACCTCATATTTTACCTCATACTTTATCTAATGCTTTATCTCATACTTTATCTCATACCTCACCGCATACTTTACCTCATACTTTGCCTCATACTTTATCTCATGCTTTATCTCATACTTTATCTCATACTTCACCGCATTCTTTACCTCATACTTTACCTCATTCTTTACCTCATACTTCACCTCATACTTTAACTCATACTTTACCTCATACTTTACCTCATACATTACCTCATACTTTACCTCATACTTTACCTCATACTTTACCTCATACTTTACCTCATACTTTACCTCATACTTTAACTCATACTTTACCTCATACTTTACCTCATACATTACCTCATACTTTACCTCATACTTTACCTCATACTTTACCTCATACTTTACCTCATACTTTACCTCATACTTTACATCACACATTATCTCATACTTAGCCTCATACATTACCTCATACTTTACCTCATACTTTATCTCATACTTTACCTCATACTTCACCGCATACTTTACCTCATACTTTACCTCATACTTTATCTCATACTTTACCTCATACTTTATCTCATACTTTACCTCATACTTTATCTCATACTTTACCTTATACTTTATCTCATAATTTACCGCATACTTTACCTCATACTTTACCTCATACTTTACCTCATACTTTACCTCATACTTTACCTCATACTTTATCTCATACTTTACCTCATACTTTATCTCATACTTTAGCTTATACTTTACCTTATACTTTATCCCATACTTTATCTCATACTTTACTCATACTTTACCTCATACTTTACCTCATACTTTACCTCATACTTTACCTCATACATTACCTCATACTTTACCTCGTACTTTATCTCATACTTTACCTCATACTTTGCCTCATACATTACCTCATACTTTCTCTCATACTTTACCTCATACTTTACCTCATACATTACCTCATACTCTACCTCATACTTTACCTCATACTTTACCTCATACTTTACCTCATACTTTACCTCATACTTTACCTCATGCTTTGTCTCATACTTTACCTCATACTTTACCTCATACTTTACCACATACTTTATCTCATGCTTTATCTCATACTTTATCTCATACCTCACCGCATACTTTATCTCATACTTTACCTCATACTTTACTTCATACTCTACCTCATACTTTACCTCATACTTTATCCCATACATTACCTCATACTTTACCTCATACTGTACCTCATACTTTTCCTCATACTTTACCCCATACTTTAGCTCATACTTTACCTCATACTTTATCTCATACTTTACCTCATACTTTACCTCATACTTAACCTCATACATTACCTCATACTCTACCTCATACATTACCTCATACTTTACCTCATACTTTATCTCATACATTACCTCATACTTTACCTCATACTGTACCTCATACTTTTCCTCAAGCTTTGTCTCATACTTTACCTCATACTTTACCTCATACTTTATCTCATACATTACCTCATACTTTACCTCATACTGTACCTCATACTTTTCCTCATACTTTACCCCATACTTTTCCTCATACTTTGTCTCATACTTTACCTCATACTTTCCCTCATACTTTACCTCATGCTTTGTCTCATACTTTACCTCATACTTCGCCGCATTCTTTACCTCATACTTTACCTCATACTTTATCTCACACTTTACCTCAAACTTTATCTCATGCTTTATCTCATACTTTACCTCATACTTTACCTCATACTTTACCTCATACTTTACCTCATGCTTTGTCTCATACTTTACCTCATACTTTACCTCATACTTTACCTCATACTTTATCTCATGCTTTATCTCATACTTTATCTCATACCTCACCGCATACTTTATCTCATACTTTACCTCATACTTTACTTCATACTCTACCTCATACTTTACCTCATACTTTATCTCATACATTACCTCATACTTTACCTCATACTGTACCTCATACTTTTCCTCATACTTTACCCCATACTTTAGCTCATACTTTACCTCATACTTTATCTCATACTTTACCTCATTCTTTACCTCATACTTAACCTCATACATTACCTCATACTCTACCTCATACATTACCTCATACTTTACCTCATACTTTATCTCATACATTACCTCATACTTTACCTCATACTGTACCTCATACTTTTCCTCAAGCTTTGTCTCATACTTTACCTCATACTTTACCTCAGACTTTATCTCATACATTACCTCATACTTTACCTCATACTGTACCTCATACTTTTCCTCATACTTTACCCCATACTTTTCCTCATACTTTGTCTCATACTTTACCTCATACTTTCCCTCATACTTTACCTCATGCTTTGTCTCATACTTTACCTCATACTTCGCCGCATTCTTTACCTCATACTTTACCTCATACTTTATCTCACACTTTACCTCAAACTTTATCTCATGCTTTATCTCATACTTTACCTCATACTTTACCTCATACTTTATCTCATGCTTTATCTCATACTTTATCTCATACCTCAGCGCATACTTTACCTCATACTTTGCCTCATACTTTATCTCATGTTTTATCTCATACTTTATCTCATACTTCACCGCATTCTTTACCTCATACTTTACCTCATTCTTTACCTCATACTTTACCTCATACTTTAACTCATACTTTACCTCATACTTTACCTCATACATTACCTCATACTCTACCTCATACTTTACCTCATACTTTACCTCATACTTTATCTCATACTTTACCTCATACTTTACCTCATACTTTAACTCATACTTTACCTCATATTTTACCTCATACATTACCTCATACTTTACCTCATACCTCACCGCATACTTTACCTCATACTTTACCTCATACTTTGCCTCATACATTACCTCATACTTTATCTCATACTTTACCTCATACTTTACCTCATACTTTACATCACACATTACCTCATACTCTACCACATACTTTACCTCATACTTTACCTCATACTTTACCTCATACTTTACCTCATACTTTAACTCATACTTCACCTCATACTTTACCTCATACTTCACCGCATACTTTACCTCATACTTTACCTCATACTTTATCTCATACTTTACCTCATACTTTATCTCATACTTTACCTCATACTTTATCTCATACTTTACCTCATACTTTACCTCATACTTTACCTCATACTTTAACTCATACTTCACCACATACTTTACCTCATACTTCACCGCATACTTTACCTCATACTTTACCTCATACTTTATCTCATACTTTACCTCATACTTTATCTCATACTTTACCTCATACTCTACCTCATTCTTTACCTCATACTTTACCTCATACTTTACCTCATACTTTACCTCATACTTTAACTCATACTTCACCTCATACTTTACCTCATACTTCACCGCATACTTTACCTCATACTTTACCTCATACTTTATCTCATACTTTACCTCATACTTTATCTCATACTTTACTTCATACTCTACCTCATACTTTACCTCATACTTTACCTCATACTTTATCTCATACTTTACCCCATACTTTATCTCATACGTTAGCTTATACTTTACCTTATACTTTATCCCATACTTTATCTCATACTTTATCTCATACTTTATCTCATACATTACCTCATACTTTACCTCATACTGTACCTCATACTTTTCCTCATACTTTACCCCATACTTTTCCTCATACTTTGTCTCATACTTTACCTCATACTTTCCCTCATACTTTACCTCATGCTTTGTCTCATACTTTACCTCATACTTTACCTCATGCTTTGTCTCATACTTTACCTCATACTTTATCTCACACTTTACCTCATACTTTATCTCACGCTTTATCTCATACTTTACCTCATACTTTACCTCATACTTTATCTCATGCTTTATCTCATACTTTATCTCATACCTCACCGCATACTTTATCTCATACTTTACCTCATACTTTACTTCATACTCTACCTCATACTTTACCTCATACTTTATCTCATACATTACCTCATACTTTACCTCATACTGTACCTCATACTTTTCCTCATACTTTACCCCATACTTTAGCTCATACTTTACCTCATACTTTACCTCATACTTTACCTCATACTTTATCTCATACCTCACCGCATACTTTATCTCAAACTTTACCTCATACTTTACTTCATACTCTACCTCATACTTTACCTCATACTTTATCTCATACATTACCTCATACTTTACCTCATACTGTACCTCATACTTTTCCTCATACTTTACCCCATACTTTAGCTCATACTTTACCTCATACTTTATCTCATGCTTTATCTCATACTTTATCTCATACCTCACCGCATACTTTATCTCATACTTTACCTCATCCTTTACTTCATACTCTACCTCATACTTTACCTCATACTTTATCTCATACATTACCTCATACTTTACCTCATACTGTACCTCATACTTTTCCTCATACCTTACCCCATACTTTACCTCATACTTTATCTCATACTTTACCTCATACTTTACCTCATACTTTACCTCATACTCTACCTCATCCTTTACGTCATACTTTACCTCATACTTTATCTCATACATTACCTCATACTTTACCTCATACTGTACCTCATACTTTTCCTCATGCTTTGTCTCATACTTTACCTCATACTTTACCTCATACTTTACCTCATACTGTACCTCATACTTTTCCTCATACTTTACCCCATACTTTTCCTCATACTTTGTCTCATACTTTACCTCATACTTTCCCTCATACTTTACCTCATGCTTTGTCTCATACTTTACCTCATACTTCACCGCATTCTTTACCTCATACTTTACCTCATACTTTATCTCACACTTTACCTCATACTTTATCTCATGCTTTATCTCATACTTTACCTCATATTTTACCTCATACTTTATCTAATGCTTTATCTCATACTTTATCTCATACCTCACCGCATACTTTACCTCATACTTTGCCTCATACTTTTTCTCATGCTTTATCTCATACTTTATCTCATACTTCACCGCATTCTTTACCTCATACTTTACCTCATTCTTTACCTCATACTTCACCTCATACTTTAACTCATACTTTACCTCATACTTTACCTCATACATTACCTCATACTCTACCTCATACTTTACCTCATACTTTACCTCATACTTTACCTCATACTTTACCTCATACTTTACCTCATACTTTAACTCATACTTTACCTCATACTTTACCTCATACATTACCTCATACTTTACCTCATACTTTACCTCATACTTTACCTCATACTTTACCTCATACTTTACCTCATACTTTACATCACACATTATCTCATACTTAGCCTCATACATTACCTCATACTTTACCTCATACTTTATCTCATACTTTACCTCATACTTCACCGCATACTTTACCTCATACTTTACCTCATACTTTATCTCATACTTTACCTCATACTTTATCTCATACTTTACCTCATACTTTATCTCATACTTTACCTTATACTTTATCTCATAATTTACCGCATACTTTACCTCATACTTTACCTCATACTTTACCTCATACTTTACCTCATACTTTACCTCATACTTTATCTCATACTTTACCTCATACTTTATCTCATACTTTAGCTTATACTTTACCTTATACTTTATCCCATACTTTATCTCATACTTTACTCATACTTTACCTCATACTTTACCTCATACTTTACCTCATACTTTACCTCATACATTACCTCATACTTTACCTCGTACTTTATCTCATACTTTATCTCATACTTTATCTCATACTTTACCTCATACTTTACCTCATACTTTACTTCATACTCTACCTCATACTTTACCTCATACTTTATCTCATACATTACCTCATACTTTACCTCATACTGTATCTCATACTTTTCCTCATACTTTACCCCATACTTTAGCTCATACTTTACCTCATACTTTATCTCATACTTTACCTCATACTTTACCTCATACTTAACCTCATACATTACCTCATACTCTACCTCATACTTTACCTCATACTTTACCTCATACTTTATCTCATACATTACCTCATACGTTACCTCATACTGTACCTCATACTTTTCCTCATGCTTTGTCTCATACTTTACCTCATACTTTACCTCATACTTTATCTCATACATTACCTCCTACGTTACCTCATACTGTACCTCATACTTTTCCTCATGCTTTGTCTCATACTTTACCTCATACTTTACCTCATACTTTATCTCATACATTACCTCATACTTTACCTCATACACTGTACCTCATACTTTTCCTCATACTTTACCCCATACTTTTCCTCATACTTTGTCTCATACTTTACCTCATACTTTCCCTCATACTTTACCTCATGCTTTGTCTCATACTTTACCTCATACTTTACCTCATGCTTTGTCTCATACTTTACCTCATACTTTATCTCACACTTTACCTCATACTTTATCTCACGCTTTATCTCATACTTTACCTCATACTTTACCTCATACTTTATCTCATGCTTTATCTCATACTTTATCTCATACCTCACCGCATACTTTATCTCATACTTTACCTCATACTTTACTTCATACTCTACCTCATACTTTACCTCATACTTTATCTCATACATTACCTCATACTTTACCTCATACTGTACCTCATACTTTTCCTCATACTTTACCGCATACTTTAGCTCATACTTTACCTCATACTTTATCTCATACTTTACCTCATACTTTACCTCATACTTAACCTCATACATCACCTCATACTCTACCTCATACTTTACCTCATACTTTACCTCATACTTTATCTCATACATTACCTCATACTTTACCTCATACTGTACCTCATACTTTTCCTCATGCTTTGTCTCATACTTTACCTCATACTTTACCTCATACTTTATCTCATACATTACCTCATACTTTACCTCATACTGTACCTCATACTTTTCCTCATACTTTACCCCATACTTTTCCTCATACTTTGTCTCATACTTTACCTCATACTTTCCCTCATACTTTACCTCATGCTTTGTCTCATACTTTACCTCATACTTCACCGCATTCTTTACCTCATACTTTACCTCATACTTTATCTCACACTTTACCTCATACTTTATCTCATGCTTTATCTCATACTTTACCTCATACTTTACCTCATACTTTATCTCATGCTTTATCTCATACTTTATCTCATACCTCACCGCATACTTTACCTCATACTTTGCCTCATACTTTATCTCATGCTTTATCTCATACTTTATCTCATACTTCACCGCATTCTTTACCTCATACTTTACCTCATTCTTTACTTCATACTTTACCTCATACTTTAACTCATACTTTACCTCATACTTTACCTCATACATTACCTCATACTCTACCTCATACTTTACCTCATACTTTACCTCATACTTTACCTCATACTTTACCTCATACATTACCTCATACTTTACCTCATACCTCACCGCATACTTTACCTCATACTTTACCTCATACTTTGCCTCATACATTACCTCATACTTTATCTCATACTTTACCTCATACTCTACCTCATACTTTACCTCATACTTTACCTCATACTTTACCTCATACTTTACCTCATACTTTAACTCATACTTTACCTCATACTTTACCTCATACTTCACCGCATACTTTACCTCATACTTTACCTCATACTTTATCTCATACTTTACCTCATACTTTATCTCATACTTTACCTCATACTTTATCTCATACTTTACCTTATACTTTATCTCATAATTTACCGCATACTTTACCTCATACTTTACCTCATACTTTACCTCATACTTTATCTCATACTTTACCTCATACTTTACTTCATACTCTACCTCATACTTTACCTCATACTTTACCTCATACTTTATCTCATACTTTACCTCATACTTTATCTCATACTTTAGCTTATACTTTACCTTATACTTTATCCCATACTTTATCTCATACTTTATCTCATACTTTATCTCATACTTTATCTCATACTTTAGCTTATACTTTACCTTATACTTTATCCCATACTTTATCTCATACTGTACCTCATACTTTTCCTCATACTTTACCCTATACTTTTCCTCATACTTTGTCTCATACTTTACCTCATACTTTCCCTCATACTTTACCTCATGCTTTGTCTCATACTTTACCTCATACTTCACCGCATTCTTTACCTCATACTTTACCTCATACTTTATCTCACACTTTACCTCATACTTTATCTCATGCTTTATCTCATACTTTACCTCATACTTTACCTCATACTTTATCTCATGCTTTATCTCATACTTTATCTCATACCTCACCGCATACTTTACCTCATACTTTGCCTCATACTTTATCTCATGCTTTATCTCATACTTTATCTCATACTTCACCGCATTCTTTACCTCATACTTTACCTCATTCTTTACCTCATACTTTACCTCATACTTTAACTCATACTTTACCTCATACTTTACCTCATACATTACCTCATACTCTACCTCATACTTTACCTCATACTTTACCTCATACTTTACCTCATACTTTACCTCATACTTTACCTCATACTTTAACTCATACTTTACCTCATACTTTACCTCATACATTACCTCATACTTTACCTCATACCTCACCGCATACTTTACCTCATACTTTACCTCATACTTTGCCTCATACATTACCTCATACTTTATCTCATACTTTACCTCATACTTTACCTCATACTTTACATCACACATTACCTCATACTCTACCTCATACTTTACCTCATACTTTACCTCATACTTTACCTCATACTTTACCTCATACTTTAACTCATACTTTACCTCATACTTTACCTCATACTTCACCGCATACTTTACCTCATACTTTACCTCATACTTTATCTCATACTTTACCTCATACTTTATCTCATACTTTACCTCATACTTTATCTCATACTTTACCTTATACTTTATCTCATAATTTACCGCATACTTTACCTCATACTTTACCTCATACTTTACCTCATACTTTATCTCATACTTTACCTCATACTTTACTTCATACTCTACCTCATACTTTACCTCATACTTTACCTCATACTTTATCTCATACTTTACCTCATACTTTATCTCATACTTTAGCTTATACTTTACCTTATACTTTATCCCATACTTTATCTCATACTTTATCTCATACTTTATCTCATACTTTATCTCATACATTACCTCATACTTTACCTCATACTGTACCTCATACTTTTCCTCATACTTTACCCCATACTTTTCCTCATACTTTGTCTCATACTTTACCTCATACTTTCCCTCATACTTTACCTCATGCTTTGTCTCATACTTTACCTCATACTTTACCTCATGCTTTGTCTCATACTTTACCTCATACTTTATCTCACACTTTACCTCATACTTTATCTCACGCTTTATCTCATACTTTACCTCATACTTTACCTCATACTTTATCTCATGCTTTATCTCATACTTTATCTCATACCTCACCGCATACTTTATCTCATACTTTACCTCATACTTTACTTCATACTCTACCTCATACTTTACCTCATACTTTATCTCATACATTACCTCATACTTTACCTCATACTGTACCTCATACTTTTCCTCATACTTTACCCCATACTTTAGCTCATACTTTACCTCATACTTTACCTCATACTTTACCTCATACTTTATCTCATACCTCACCGCATACTTTATCTCATACTTTACCTCATACTTTACTTCATACTCTACCTCATACTTTACCTCATACTTATCTCATACATTACCTCATACTTTACCTCATACTGTACCTCATACTTTTCCTCATACTTTACCCCATACTTTAGCTCATACTTTACCTCATACTTTATCTCATGCTTTATCTCATACTTTATCTCATACCTCACCGCATACTTTATCTGATACTTTACCTCATACTTTACTTCATACTCTACCTCATACTTTACCTCATACTTTATCTCATACATTACCTCATACTTTACCTCATACTGTACCTCATACTTTTCCTCATAATTTACCCCATACTTTACCTCATACTTTATCTCATACTTTACCTCATACTTTACCTCATACTTTACCTCATACTCTACCTCATACTTAACGTCATACTTTACCTCATACTTTATCTCATACATCACCTCATACTTTACCTCATACTGTACCTCATACTTTTCCTCATGCTTTGTCTCATACTTTACCTCATACTTTACCTCATACTTTACCTCATACTGTACCTCATACTTTTCCTCATACTTTACCCCATACTTTTCCTCATACTTTGTCTCATACTTTACCTCATACTTTCCCTCATACTTTACCTCATGCTTTGTCTCATACTTTACCTCATACGTCACCGCATTCTTTACCTCATACTTTACCTCATACTTTATCTCACACTTTACCTCATACTTTATCTCATGCTTTATCTCATACTTTACCTCATATTTTACCTCATACTTTATCTAATGCTTTATCTCATACTTTATCTCATACCTCACCGCATACTTTACCTCATACTTTACCTCATACTTTATCTCATACTTTACCTCATACTTTATCTCATACTTTACCTCATACTTCACCGCATACTTTACCTCATACTTTACCTCATACTTTATCACATACTTTACCTCATACTTTATCTCATACTTTACCTCATACTTTATCTCATACTTTACCTTATACTTTATCTCATAATTTACCGCATACTTTACCTCATACTTTACCTCATACTTTACCTCATACTTTACCTCATACTTTACCTCATACTTTACCTCATACTTTACCTCATACTTTATCTCATACTTTACCTCATACTTTACTTCATACTCTACCTCATACTTTACCTCATACTTTACCTCATACTTTATCTCATACTTTACCTCATACTTTATCTCATACTTTAGCTTATACTTTACCTTATACTTTATCCCATACTTTATCTCATACTTTATCTCATACTTTACCTCATGCTTTGTCTCATACTTTACCTCATACTTTCCCTCATACTTTACCTCATACTTTATCTCATACTTTACCTCATACTTTACCTCATACTTTACCTCATACTTTATCTCATACTTTACCTCATACTTTATCTCATACTTTGCCTCATACATTACCTCATACTTTACCTCATACTTCACCGCATACTTTACCTCATACTTTACCTCATACTTTATCTCATACATTACCTCATACTTTAACTCATACTTTACCTCATACTTTATCACATACTTTACCTCATACTTTATCTCATACTTTACCTCATACTTCACCGCATACTTTACCTCATACTTTACCTCATACTTTATCTCATACTTTACCTCATACTTTATCTCATACTTTACCTCATACTTTACCCCATACTTTACCTCATACTTTATCTCATAATTTACCTCATACTTTACCTCATACTTTACCTCATACTTTACCTCATACTTTACCTCATACTTTACCTCATACTTTAACTCATACTTTACCTCATACTTTATCTCATACTTTACCTCATACTTTATCTCATACTTTACCTCATACTTCACCGCATACTTTACCTCATACTTTACCTCATACTTTATCTCATACTTTACCTCATACTTTATCTCATACTTTACCTCATACTTTATCTCATACTTTACCTTATACTTTATCTCATAATTTACCGCATACTTTACCTCATACTTTACCTCATACTTTACCTCATACTTTACCTCATACTTTACCTCATACTTTACCTCATACTTTACCTCATACTTTATCTCATACATTACCTCATACTTTACTTCATACTCTACCTCATACTTTACCTCATACTTTACCTCATACTTTATCTCATACTTTACCTCATACTTTATCTCATACTTTAGCTTATACTTTACCTTATACTTTATCCCATACTTTATCTCATACTTTATCTCATACTTTACCTCATGCTTTGTCTCATACTTTACCTCATACTTTCCCTCATACTTTACCTCATGCTTTGTCTCATACTTTACCTCATACCTTACCTCATACTTTATCTCATACTTTACCTCATACTTTACCTCATACTTTACCTCATACTTTATCTCATACTTTACCTCATACTTTACCTCATACTTTACCTCATACTTTATCTCATACTTTACCTCATACTTTACCTCATACTTTACCTCATACTTTATCTCATACTTTACCTCATACTTTATCTCATACTTTACCTCATACTTTACCTCATACATTACCTCATACTCTACCTCATACTTTACGTCATACTTTACCTCATACTTTATCTCATACATTACCTCATACTTTACCTCATACTGTACCTCATACTTTTCCTCATGCTTTGTCTCATACTTTACCTCATACTTTACCTCATACTTTACCTCATACTGTACCTCATACTTTTCCTCATACTTTACCCCATACTTTTCCTCATACTTTGTCTCATACTTTACCTCATACTTTCCCTCATACTTTACCTCATGCTTTGTCTCATACTTTACCTCATACTTCACCGCATTCTTTACCCCATACTTTACCTCATACTTTATCTCACACTTTACCTCATACTTTATCTCATGCTTTATCTCATACTTTACCTCATATTTTACCTCATGCTTTATCTAATGCTTTATCTCATACTTTATCTCATACCTCACCGCATACTTTACCTCATACGTTACCTCATACTTTATCTCATACTTTACCTCATACTTTATCTCATACTTTACCTCATACTTCACCGCATACTTTACCTCATACTTTACCTCATACTTTATCTCATACTTTACCTCATACTTTATCTCATACTTTACCTCATACTTTATCTCATACTTTACCTTATACTTTATCTCATAATTTACCGCATACTTTACCTCATACTTTACCTCATACTGTACCTCATACTTTTCCTCATGCTTTGTCTCATACTTTACCTCATACTTTACCTCATACTTTACCTCATACTGTACCTCATACTTTTCCTCATACTTTACCCCATACTTTTCCTCATACTTTGTCTCATACTTTACCTCATACTTTCCCTCATACTTTACCTCATGCTTTGTCTCATACTTTATCTCATACTTCACCGCATTCTTTACCTCATACTTTACCTCATACTTTATCTCACACTTTACCTCATACTTTATCTCATGCTTTATCTCATACTTTACCTCATATTTTACCTCATACTTTATCTAATGCTTTATCTCATACTTTATCTCACACCTCACCGCATACTTTACCTCATACTTTACCTCATACTTTATCTCATACTTTACCTCATACTTTATCTCATACTTTACCTCATACTTTATCTCATACTTTACCTTATACTTTACCTCATACTTTATCTCATACTTTACCTCATACTTTATCTCATACTTTACCTCATACTTTATCTCATACTTTACCTTATACTTTATCTCATAATTTACCGCATACTTTACCTCATACTTTACCTCATACTTTACCTCATACTTTACCTCATACTTTACCTCATACTTTACCTCATACTTTATCTCATACTTTACCTCATACTTTACTTCATACTCTACCTCATACTTTACCTCATACTTTACCTCATACTTTATCTCATACTTTACCTCATACTTTATCTCATACTTTAGCTTATACTTTACCTTATACTTTATCCCATACTTTATCTCATACTTTATCTCATACTTTACCTCATGCTTTGTCTCATACTTTACCTCATACTTTCCCTCATACTTTACCTCATGCTTTGTCTCATACTTTACCTCATACCTTACCTCATACTTTATCTCATACTTTACCTCATACTTTACCTCATACTTTACCTCATACTTTATCTCATACTTTACCTCATACTTTACCTCATACTTTACCTCATACATTATCTCATACTTTACCTCATACTTTACCTCATACTTTACCTCATACTTTATCTCATACTTTGCCTCATACATTACCTCATACTTTACCTCATACTTCACCGCATACTTTACCTCATACTTTACCTCATACTTTATCTCATACATTACCTCATACTTTAACTCATACTTTACCTCATACTTTATCACATACTTTACCTCATACTTTATCTCATACTTTACCTCATACTTCACCGCATACTTTACCTCATACTTTACCTCATACTTTATCTCATACTTTACCTCATACCTTATCTCATACTTTACCTCATACTTTACCCCATACTTTACCTCATACTTTATCTCATAATTTACCGCATACTTTACCTCATACTTTACCTCATACTTTACCTCATACTTTACCTCATACTTTACCTCATACTTTAACTCATACTTTACCTCATACTTTATCTCATACTTTACCTCATACTTTATCTCATACTTTACCTCATACTTCACCGCATACTTTACCTCATACTTTACCTCATACTTTATCTCATACTTTACCTCATACTTTATCTCATACTTTACCTCATACTTTATCTCATACTTTACCTTATACTTTATCTCATAATTTACCGCATACTTTACCTCATACTTTACCTCATACTTTACCTCATACTTTACCTCATACTTTACCTCATACTTTACCTCATACTTTACCTCATACTTTATCTCATACTTTACCTCATACTTTACTTCATACTCTACCTCATACTTTACCTCATACTTTACCTCATACTTTATCTCATACTTTACCTCATACTTTATCTCATACTTTAGCTTATACTTTACCTTATACTTTATCCCATACTTTATCTCATACTTTATCTCATACTTTACCTCATGCTTTGTCTCATACTTTACCTCATACTTTCCCTCATACTTTACCTCATGCTTTGTCTCATACTTTACCTCATACCTTACCTCATACTTTATCTCATACTTTACCTCATACTTTACCTCATACTTTACCTCATACTTTATCTCATACTTTACCTCATACTTTACCTCATACTTTATCTCATACTTTACCTCATACTTTACCTCATACTTTACCTCATTCTTTATCTCATACTTTACCTCATACTTTATCTCATACTTTACCTCATACTTTACCTCATACTTTACCTCATACTCTACCTCATACTTTACATCATACTTTACCTCATACTTTATCTCATACATTACCTCATACTTTACCTCATACTGTACCTCATACTTTTCCTCATGCTTTGTCTCATACTTTACCTCATACTTTACCGCATACTTTACCTCATACTGTACCTCATACTTTTCCTCATACTTTACCCCATACTTTTCCTCATACTTTGTCTCATACTTTACCTCATACTTTCCCTCATACTTTACCTCATGCTTTGTCTCATACTTTACCTCATACTTCACCGCATTCTTTACCTCATACTTTACCTCATACTTTATCTCACACTTTACCTCATACTTTATCTCATGCTTTATCTCATACTTTACCTCATATTTTACCTCATACTTTATCTAATGCTTTATCTCATACTTTATCTCATACCTCACCGCATACTTTACCTCATACTTTACCTCATACTTTATCTCATACTTTACCTCATACTTTATCTCATACTTTACCTCATACTTCACCGCATACTTTACCTCATACTTTACCTCATACTTTATCTCATACTTTACCTCATACTTTATCTCATGCTTTGTCTCATACTTTACCTCATACTTCACCGCATTCTTTACCTCATACTTTACCTCATACTTTATCTCACACTTTACCTCATACTTTATCTCATGCTTTATCTCATACTTTACCTCATAATTTACCGCATACTTTACCTCATACTTTACCTCATACTTTACCTCATACTTTACCTCATACTTTACCTCATACTTTACCTCATACTTTACCTCATACTTTATCTCATACTTTACCTCATACTTTACTTCATACTCTACCTCATACTTTACCTCATACTTTACCTCATACTTTATCTCATACTTTACCTCATACTTTATCTCATACTTTATCTCATACTTTAGCTTATACTTTACCTTATACTTTATCCCATACTTTATCTCATACTTTATCTCATACTTTACCTCATGCTTTGTCTCATACTTTACCTCATACTTTCCCTCATACTTTACCTCATGCTTTGTCTCATACTTTACCTCATACCTTACCTCATACTTTATCTCATACTTTACCTCATACTTTATCTCATACTTTACCTCATACTTTACCCCATACTTTACCTCATACTTTATCTCATAATTTACCGCATACTTTACCTCATACTTTACCTCATACTTTACCTCATACTTTACCTCATACTTTACCTCATACTTTAACTCATACTTTACCTCATACTTTATCTCATACTTTACCTCATACTTTATCTCATACTTTACCTCATACTTCACCGCATACTTTACCTCATACTTTACCTCATACTTTATCTCATACTTTACCTCATACTTTATCTCATACTTTACCTCATACTTTATCTCATACTTTACCTTATACTTTATCTCATAATTTACCGCATACTTTACCTCATACTTTACCTCATACTTTACCTCATACTTTACCTCATACTTTACCTCATACTTTACCTCATACTTTACCTCATACTTTACCTCATACTTTATCTCATACTTTACCTCATACTTTACTTCATACTCTACCTCATACTTTACCTCATACTTTACCTCATACTTTATCTCATACTTTACCTCATACTTTATCTCATACTTTAGCTTATACATTACCTTATACTTTATCCCATACTTTATCTCATACTTTATCTCATACTTTACCTCATGCTTTGTCTCATACTTTACCTCATACTTTCCCTCATACTTTACCTCATGCTTTGTCTCATACTTTACCCCATACCTTACCTCATACTTTATCTCATACTTTACCTCATACTTTACCTCATACTTTACCTCATACTTTATCTCATACTTTACCTCATACTTTACCTCATACTTTACCTCATACTTTATCTCATACTTTACCTCATACTTTACCTCATACTTTACCTCATACTTTATCTCATACTTTATCTCATACTTTACCTCATACTTTCCCTCATACTTTACCTCATACTTTATCTCATAATTTACCTCATACTTTACTTCATACTTTACCTCATACTTTACCCCATACTTTACCTCATACTTTACCTCATACTTTACCCCATACTTTACCTCATACTTTACCTCATACTTTACCTCATACTTTATCTCATACTTTACCTCATACTTTATCTCATACTTTACCTTATACTTTATCTCATAATTTACCGCATACTTTACCTCATACTTTACCTCATACTTTACCTCATACTTTACCTCATACTTTACCTCATACTTTACCTCATACTTTACCTCATACTTTATCTCATACTTTACCTCATACTTTACTTCATACTCTACCTCATACTTTACCTCATACTTTACCTCATACTTTATCTCATACTTTACCTCATACTTTATCTCATACTTTAGCTTATACTTTACCTTATACTTTATCCCATACTTTATCTCATACTTTATCTCATACTTTACCTCATGCTTTGTCTCATACTTTACCTCATACTTTCCCTCATACTTTACCTCATGCTTTGTCTCATACTTTACCTCATACCTTACCTCATACTTTATCTCATACTTTACCTCATACTTTACCTCATACTTTACCTCATACTTTATCTCATACTTTACCTCATACTTTACCTCATACTTTACCTCATACATTATCTCATACTTTACCTCATACTTTACCTCATACTTTACCTCATACTTTATCTCATACTTTGCCTCATACATTACCTCATACTTTACCTCATACTTCACCGCATACTTTACCTCATACTTTACCTCATACTTTATCTCATACATTACCTCATACTTTAACTCATACTTTACCTCATACTTTATCACATACTTTACCTCATACTTTATCTCATACTTTACCTCATACTTCACCGCATACTTTACCTCATACTTTACCTCATACTTTATCTCATACTTTACCTCATACTTTATCTCATTCTTTACCTCATACTTTACCCCATACTTTACCTCATACTTTATCTCATAATTTACCGCATACTTTACCTCATACTTTACCTCATACTTTACCTCATACTTTACCTCATACTTTACCTCATACTTTAACTCATACTTTACCTCATACTTTATCTCATACTTTACCTCATACTTTATCTCATACTTTACCTCATCCTTCACCGCATACTTTACGTCATACTTTACCTCATACTTTATCTCATACTTTACCTCATACTTTATCTCATACTTTACCTCATACTTTATCTCATACTTTACCTTATACTTTATCTCATAATTTACCGCATACTTTACCTCATACTTTACCTCATACTTTACCTCATACTTTACCTCATACTTTACCTCATACTTTACCTCATACTTTATCTCATACTTTACCTCATACTTTACTTCATACTCTACCTCATACTTTACCTCATACTTTACCTCATACTTTATCTCATACTTTACCTCATACTTTATCTCATACTTTAGCTTATACTTTACCTTATACTTTATCCCATACTTTATCTCATACTTTATCTCATACTTTACCTCATGCTTTGTCTCATACTTTACCTCATACTTTCCCTCATACTTTACCTCATGCTTTGTCTCATACTTTACCTCATACCTTACCTCATACTTTATCTCATACTTTACCTCATACTTTACCTCATACTTTACCTCATACTTTATCTCATACTTTACCTCATACTTTACCTCATACTTTACCTCATACTTTATCTCATACTTTACCTCATACTTTACCTCATACTTTACCTCATACTTTACCTCATACTTTATCTCATACTTTACCTCATACTTTATCTCATACTTTACCTCATACTTTACCTCATACTTTACCTCATACTCTACCTCATACTTTACGTCATACTTTACCTCATACTTTATCTCATACATTACCTCATACTTTACCTCATACTGTACCTCATACTTTTCCTCATGCTTTGTCTCATACTTTACCTCATACTTTACCGCATACTTTACCTCATACTGTACCTCATACTTTTCCTCATACTTTACCCCATACTTTTCCTCATACTTTGTCTCATACTTTACCTCATACTTTCCCTCATACTTTACCTCATGCTTTGTCTCATACTTTACCTCATACTTCACCGCATTCTTTACCTCATACTTTACCTCATACTTTATCTCACACTTTACCTCATACTTTATCTCATGCTTTATCTCATACTTTACCTCATATTTTACCTCATACTTTATCTAATGCTTTATCTCATACTTTATCTCATACCTCACCGCATACTTTACCTCATACTTTACCTCATACTTTATCTCATACTTTACCTCATACTTTATCTCATACTTTACCTCATACTTCACCGCATACTTTACCTCATACTTTACCTCATACTTTATCTCATACTTTACCTCATACTTTATCTCATACTTTACCTCATACTTTATCTCATACTTTACCTTATACTTTATCTCATAATTTACCGCATACTTTACCTCATACTTTACCTCATACTTTACCTCATACTTTACCTCATACTTTACCTCATACTTTACCTCATACTTTATCTCATACTTTACCTCATACTTTACTTCATACTCTACCTCATACTTTACCTCATACTTTACCTCATACTTTATCTCATACTTTACCTCATACTTTATCTCATACTTTAGCTTATACTTTACCTTATACTTTATCCCATACTTTATCTCATACTTTATCTCATACTTTACCTCATGCTTTGTCTCATACTTTACCTCATACTTTCCCTCATACTTTACCTCATGCTTTGTCTCATACTTTACCTCATACCTTACCTCATACTTTATCTCATACTTTACCTCATACTTTACCTCATACTTTACCTCATACTTTATCTCATACTTTACCTCATACTTTACCTCATACTTTACCTCATACTTTATCTCATACTTTACCTCATACTTTACCTCATACTTTACCTCATACTTTACCTCATACTTTATCTCATACTTTACCTCATACTTTATCTCATACTTTACCTCATACTTTACCTCATACTTTACCTCATACTCTACCTCATACTTTACGTCATACTTTACCTCATACTTTATCTCATACATTACCTCATACTTTACCTCATACTGTACCTCATACTTTTCCTCATGCTTTGTCTCATACTTTACCTCATACTTTACCGCATACTTTACCTCATACTGTACCTCATACTTTTCCTCATACTTTACCCCATACTTTTCCTCATACTTTGTCTCATACTTTACCTCATACTTTCCCTCATACTTTACCTCATGCTTTGTCTCATACTTTACCTCATACTTCACCGCATTCTTTACCTCATACTTTACCTCATACTTTATCTCACACTTTACCTCATACTTTATCTCATGCTTTATCTCATACTTTACCTCATATTTTACCTCATACTTTATCTAATGCTTTATCTCATACTTTATCTCATACCTCACCGCATACTTTACCTCATACTTTACCTCATACTTTATCTCATACTTTACCTCATACTTTATCTCATACTTTACCTCATACTTCACCGCATACTTTACCTCATACTTTACCTCATACTTTATCTCATACTTTACCTCATACTTTATCTCATACTTTACCTCATACTTTATCTCATACTTTACCTTATACTTTATCTCATAATTTACCGCATACTTTACCTCATACTTTACCTCATACTTTACCTCATACTTTACCTCATACTTTACCTCATACTTTACCTCATACTTTATCTCATACTTTACCTCATACTTTACTTCATACTCTACCTCATACTTTACCTCATACTTTACCTCATACTTTATCTCATACTTTACCTCATACTTTATCTCATACTTTATCTCATACTTTAGCTTATACTTTACCTTATACTTTATCCCATACTTTATCTCATACTTTATCTCATACTTTACCTCATGCTTTGTCTCATACTTTACCTCATACTTTCCCTCATACTTTACCTCATGCTTTGTCTCATACTTTACCTCATACCTTACCTCATACTTTATCTCATACTTTACCTCATACTTTATCTCATACTTTACCTCATACTTTACCCCATACTTTACCTCATACTTTATCTCATAATTTACCGCATACTTTACCTCATACTTTACCTCATACTTTACCTCATACTTTACCTCATACTTTACCTCATACTTTAACTCATACTTTACCTCATACTTTATCTCATACTTTACCTCATACTTTATCTCATACTTTACCTCATACTTCACCGCATACTTTACCTCATACTTTACCTCATACTTTATCTCATACTTTACCTCATACTTTATCTCATACTTTACCTCATACTTTATCTCATACTTTACCTTATACTTTATCTCATAATTTACCGCATACTTTACCTCATACTTTACCTCATACTTTACCTCATACTTTACCTCATACTTTACCTCATACTTTACCTCATACTTTACCTCATACTTTACCTCATACTTTATCTCATACTTTACCTCATACTTTACTTCATACTCTACCTCATACTTTACCTCATACTTTACCTCATACTTTATCTCATACTTTACCTCATACTTTATCTCATACTTTAGCTTATACATTACCTTATACTTTATCCCATACTTTATCTCATACTTTATCTCATACTTTACCTCATGCTTTGTCTCATACTTTACCTCATACTTTCCCTCATACTTTACCTCATGCTTTGTCTCATACTTTACCTCATACCTTACCTCATACTTTATCTCATACTTTACCTCATACTTTACCTCATACTTTACCTCATACTTTATCTCATACTTTACCTCATACTTTACCTCATACTTTACCTCATACTTTATCTCATACTTTACCTCATACTTTACCTCATACTTTACCTCATACTTTATCTCATACTTTATCTCATACTTTACCTCATACTTTCCCTCATACTTTACCTCATACTTTATCTCATACTTTACCTCATACTTTACTTCATACTTTACCTCATACTTTACCCCATACTTTACCTCATACTTTACCTCATACTTTACCCCATACTTTACCTCATACTTTACCTCATACTTTAACTCATACTTTATCTCATACTTTATCTCATACTTTACCTCATGCTTTATCGCATACTTTACCTCATACTTTACCTCATACTTTACCTCATACTTTACCTCATACTTTATCTCATACTTTACCTCATACTTTACTTCATACTCTACCTCATACTTTACCTCATACTTTATCTCATACATTACCTCATACTTTACCTCATACTGTACCTCATACTTTTCCTCATACTTTACCCCATTCTTTAGCTCATACTTTACCTCATACTTTATCTCATACTTTACCTCATACTTTACCTCATACTTAACCTCATACATTACCTCATACTCTACCTCATACTTTACCTCATACTTTACCTCATACTTTATCTCATACATTACCTCATACTTTACCTCATACTGTACCTCATACTTTTCCTCATGCTTTGTCTCATACTTTACCTCATACTTTGTCTCATACTTTACCTCATACTTTCCCTCATACTTTACCTCATGCTTTGTCTCATACTTTACCTCATACTTTACCTCATGCTTTGTCTCATACTTTACCTCATACTTTACCTTATACTTTCCCTCATACTTTACCTCATGCTTTGTCTCATACTTTACCTCATACTTTACCTCATACTTTATCTCATACTTTACCTCATACTTTATCTCATACTTTACCTCATACTTTATCTCATACTTTACCTCATGCTTTACCTCATACTTTACCTCATACTTAACCTCATACATTACCTCATACTTTACCTCATACTTTACCTCATACTTTACCTCATACTTTACCTCATACTTTACCTCATACTTTACCTCATACTTTAGCTTATACTTTACCTTATACTTTATCCCATACTTTATCTCATACTTTATCTCATACTTTACCTCATGCTTAACCTCATACATTACCTCATACTTTACCTCATACTTTACCTCATACTTTACCTCATACTTTACCTCATACTTTACCTCATACTTTACCTCATACTTTAGCTTATACTTTACCTTATACTTTATCCCATACTTTATCTCATACTTTATCTCATACTTTACCTCATACTTTACGTCATACTTTATCTCATACTTTACCTCATACTTTATCTCATACTTTACCTCATACTTTACCTCATACTCTACCTCATACTTTACCTCATACTTTATCTCATACTTTACCTCATACTTTACCTCATACTTTACCTCATACTTTATCTCATACTTTACCTCATACTTTACCTCATACTTTACCTCATACATTATCTCATACTTTACCTCATACTTTACCTCATACTTTACCTCATACTTTATCTCATACTTTGCCTCATACATTACCTCATACTTTACCTCATACTTCACCGCATACTTTACCTCATACTTTACCTCATACTTTATCTCATACATTACCTCATACTTTAACTCATACTTTACCTCATACTTTATCACATACTTTACCTCATACTTTATCTCATACTTTACCTCATACTTCACCGCATACTTTACCTCATACTTTACCTCATACTTTATCTCATACTTTACCTCATACTTTATCTCATTCTTTACCTCATACTTTACCCCATACTTTACCTCATACTTTATCTCATAATTTACCGCATACTTTACCTCATACTTTACCTCATACTTTACCTCATACTTTACCTCATACTTTACCTCATACTTTAACTCATACTTTACCTCATACTTTATCTCATACTTTACCTCATACTTTATCTCATACTTTACCTCATACTTCACCGCATACTTTACGTCATACTTTACCTCATACTTTATCTCATACTTTACCTCATACATTATCTCATACTTTACCTCATACTTTATCTCATACTTTACCTTATACTTTATCTCATAATTTACCGCATACTTTACCTCATACTTTACCTCATACTTTACCTCATACTTTACCTCATACTTTACCTCATACTTTACCTCATACTTTATCTCATACTTTACCTCATACTTTACTTCATACTCTACCTCATACTTTACCTCATACTTTACCTCATACTTTATCTCATACTTTACCTCATACTTTATCTCATACTTTAGCTTATACTTTACCTTATACTTTATCCCATACTTTATCTCATACTTTATCTCATACTTTACCTCATGCTTTGTCTCATACTTTACCTCATACTTTCCCTCATACTTTACCTCATGCTTTGTCTCATACTTTACCTCATACCTTACCTCATACTTTATCTCATACTTTACCTCATACTTTACCTCATACTTTACCTCATACTTTATCTCATACTTTACCTCATACTTTACCTCATACTTTACCTCATACTTTATCTCATACTTTACCTCATACTTTACCTCATACTTTACCTCATACTTTACCTCATACTTTATCTCATACTTTACCTCATACTTTATCTCATACTTTACCTCATACTTTACCTCATACTTTACCTCATACTCTACCTCATACTTTACGTCATACTTTACCTCATACTTTATCTCATACATTACCTCATACTTTACCTCATACTGTACCTCATACTTTTCCTCATGCTTTGTCTCATACTTTACCTCATACTTTACCGCATACTTTACCTCATACTGTACCTCATACTTTTCCTCATACTTTACCCCATACTTTTCCTCATACTTTGTCTCATACTTTACCTCATACTTTCCCTCATACTTTACCTCATGCTTTGTCTCATACTTTACCTCATACTTCACCGCATTCTTTACCTCATACTTTACCTCATACTTTATCTCACACTTTACCTCATACTTTATCTCATGCTTTATCTCATACTTTACCTCATATTTTACCTCATACTTTATCTAATGCTTTATCTCATACTTTATCTCATACCTCACCGCATACTTTACCTCATACTTTACCTCATACTTTATCTCATACTTTACCTCATACTTTATCTCATACTTTACCTCATACTTCACCGCATACTTTACCTCATACTTTACCTCATACTTTATCTCATACTTTACCTCATACTTTATCTCATACTTTACCTCATACTTTATCTCATACTTTACCTTATACTTTATCTCATAATTTACCGCATACTTTACCTCATACTTTACCTCATACTTTACCTCATACTTTACCTCATACTTTATCTCATGCTTTATCTCATACTTTACCTCATATTTTACCTCATACTTTATCTAATGCTTTATCTCATACTTTATCTCATACCTCACCGCATACTTTACCTCATACTTTACCTCATACTTTATCTCATACTTTATCTCATACCTCACCGCATACTTTACCTCATACTTTACCTCATACTTTATCTCATACTTTACCTCATACTTTATCTCATACTTTACCTCATACTTCACCGCATACTTTACCTCATACTTTACCTCATACTTTATCTCATACTTTACCTCATACTTTATCTCATACTTTACCTCATACTTTATCTCATACTTTACCTTATACTTTATCTCATAATTTACCGCATACTTTACCTCATACTTTACCTCATACTTTACCTCATACTTTACCTCATACTTTACCTCATACTTTACCTCATACTTTATCTCATACTTTACCTCATACTTTACTTCATACTCTACCTCATACTTTACCTCATACTTTACCTCATACTTTATCTCATACTTTACCTCATACTTTATCTCATACTTTATCTCATACTTTAGCTTATACTTTACCTTATACTTTATCCCATACTTTATCTCATACTTTATCTCATACTTTACCTCATGCTTTGTCTCATACTTTACCTCATACTTTCCCTCATACTTTACCTCATGCTTTGTCTCATACTTTACCTCATACCTTACCTCATACTTTATCTCATACTTTACCTCATACTTTATCTCATACTTTACCTCATACTTTACCCCATACTTTACCTCATACTTTATCTCATAATTTACCGCATACTTTACCTCATACTTTACCTCATACTTTACCTCATACTTTACCTCATACTTTACCTCATACTTTAACTCATACTTTACCTCATACTTTATCTCATACTTTACCTCATACTTTATCTCATACTTTACCTCATACTTCACCGCATACTTTACCTCATACTTTACCTCATACTTTATCTCATACTTTACCTCATACTTTATCTCATACTTTACCTCATACTTTATCTCATACTTTACCTTATACTTTATCTCATAATTTACCGCATACTTTACCTCATACTTTACCTCATACTTTACCTCATACTTTACCTCATACTTTACCTCATACTTTACCTCATACTTTACCTCATACTTTACCTCATACTTTATCTCATACTTTACCTCATACTTTACTTCATACTCTACCTCATACTTTACCTCATACTTTACCTCATACTTTATCTCATACTTTACCTCATACTTTATCTCATACTTTAGCTTATACATTACCTTATACTTTATCCCATACTTTATCTCATACTTTATCTCATACTTTACCTCATGCTTTGTCTCATACTTTACCTCATACTTTCCCTCATACTTTACCTCATGCTTTGTCTCATACTTTACCTCATACCTTACCTCATACTTTATCTCATACTTTACCTCATACTTTACCTCATACTTTACCTCATACTTTATCTCATACTTTACCTCATACTTTACCTCATACTTTACCTCATACTTTATCTCATACTTTACCTCATACTTTACCTCATACTTTACCTCATACTTTATCTCATACTTTATCTCATACTTTACCTCATACTTTCCCTCATACTTTACCTCATACTTTATCTCATACTTTACCTCATACTTTACTTCATACTTTACCTCATACTTTACCCCATACTTTACCTCATACTTTACCTCATACTTTACCCCATACTTTACCTCATACTTTACCTCATACTTTAACTCATACTTTATCTCATACTTTATCTCATACTTTACCTCATGCTTTATCGCATACTTTACCTCATACTTTACCTCATACTTTACCTCATACTTTACCTCATACTTTATCTCATACTTTACCTCATACTTTACTTCATACTCTACCTCATACTTTACCTCATACTTTATCTCATACATTACCTCATACTTTACCTCATACTGTACCTCATACTTTTCCTCATACTTTACCCCATTCTTTAGCTCATACTTTACCTCATACTTTATCTCATACTTTACCTCATACTTTACCTCATACTTAACCTCATACATTACCTCATACTCTACCTCATACTTTACCTCATACTTTACCTCATACTTTATCTCATACATTACCTCATACTTTACCTCATACTGTACCTCATACTTTTCCTCATGCTTTGTCTCATACTTTACCTCATACTTTGTCTCATACTTTACCTCATACTTTCCCTCATACTTTACCTCATGCTTTGTCTCATACTTTACCTCATACTTTACCTCATGCTTTGTCTCATACTTTACCTCATACTTTACCTTATACTTTCCCTCATACTTTACCTCATGCTTTGTCTCATACTTTACCTCATACTTTACCTCATACTTTATCTCATACTTTACCTCATACTTTATCTCATACTTTACCTCATACTTTATCTCATACTTTACCTCATGCTTTACCTCATACTTTACCTCATACTTAACCTCATACATTACCTCATACTTTACCTCATACTTTACCTCATACTTTACCTCATACTTTACCTCATACTTTACCTCATACTTTACCTCATACTTTAGCTTATACTTTACCTTATACTTTATCCCATACTTTATCTCATACTTTATCTCATACTTTACCTCATGCTTAACCTCATACATTACCTCATACTTTACCTCATACTTTACCTCATACTTTACCTCATACTTTACCTCATACTTTACCTCATACTTTACCTCATACTTTAGCTTATACTTTACCTTATACTTTATCCCATACTTTATCTCATACTTTATCTCATACTTTACCTCATACTTTACCTCATACTTTATCTCATACTTTACCTCATACTTTATCTCATACTTTACCTCATACTTTACCTCATACTCTACCTCATACTTTACCTCATACTTTACCTCATACTTTACCTCATACTTTACCTCATACTTTACCTCATACTTTACCTCATACTTTACCTCATACTTTACCTCATACTTTACCTCATACTTTACCTCATACTTTATCTCATACTTTACCTCATACTTTACTTCATACTCTACCTCATACTTTACCTCATACTTTGCCTCATACTTTATCTCATACTTTACCTATTACTTTATCTCATACTTTAGATTATATTTTACCTTATACTTTATCCCATACATTATCTCATACTTTATCTCATACTTTACCTCATGCTTTGTCTCATACTTTACCTCATACTTTCCCTCATACTTTACCTCATGCTTTGTCTCATACTTTACCTCATACCTTACCTCATACTTTATCTCATACTTTACCTCATACTTTACCTCATACTTTACCTCATACTTTATCTCATACTTTACCTCATACTTTACCTCATACTTTACCTCATACTTTATCTCATACTTTACCTCATACTTTACCTCATACTTTACCTCATACTTTATCTCATACTTTATCTCATACTTTACCTCATACTTTCCCTCATACTTTACCTCATACTTTATCTCATACTTCACCTCATACTTTACTTCATACTTTACCTCATACTTTACCCCATACTTTACCTCATACTTTACCTCATACTTTACCCCATACTTTACCTCATACTTTACCTCATACTTTAACTCATACTTTATCTCATACTTTATCTCATACTTTACCTCATGCTTTATCGCATACTTTACCTCATACTTTACCTCATACTTTACCTCATACTTTACCTCATACTTTATCTCATACTTTACCTCATACTTTACTTCATACTCTACCTCATACTTTACCTCATACTTTATCTCATACATTACCTCATACTTTACCTCATACTGTACCTCATACTTTTCCTCATACTTTACCCCATACTTTAGCTCATACTTTACCTCATACTTTATCTCATACTTTACCTCATACTTTACCTCATACTTAACCTCATACATTACCTCATACTCTACCTCATACTTTACCTCATACTTTACCTCATACTTTATCTCATACATTACCTCATACTTTACCTCATACTGTACCTCATACTTTTCCTCATGCTTTGTCTCATACTTTACCTCATACTTTACCTCATACTTTATCTCATACATTACCTCATACTTTACCTCATACTGTACCTCATACTTTTCCTCATACTTTACCCCATACCTTCCTCATACTTTGTCTCATACTTTACCTCATACTTTCCCTCATACTTTACCTCATGCTTTGTCTCATTCTTTACCTCATACTTTACCTCATGCTTTGTCTCATACTTTACCTCATACTTTACCTCATACTTTCCCTCATACTTTACCTCATGCTTTGTCTCATACTTTACCTCATACTTTACCTCATTCTTTATCTCATACTTTACCTCATACTTTATCTCATACTTTACCTCATACTTTATCTCATACTTTACCTCATAATTTACCTCATATTTTACCTCATACTTAACCTCATACATTACCTCATACTTTACCTCATACTTTACCTCATACTTTACCTCATACTTTACCTCATACTTTACCTCATACTTTATCTCATACTTTACCTCATACTTTACCTCATACTTTATCTCATACTTTACCTCATACTTTATCTCATACTTTACCTCATACTTTACCTCATACTCTACCTCATACTTTACCTCATACTTTACCTCATACTTTACCTCATACTTTACCTCATACTTTACCTCATACTTTACCTCATACTTTACCTCATACTTTACCTCATACTTTACCTCATACTTTACCTCATACTTTACCTCATACTTTACCTCATACTTTATCTCATACTTTACCTCATACTTTACCTCATACTTTACCTCATACTTTATCTCATACATTACCTCATACTTTACCTCATACTGTACCTCATACTTTTCCTCATACTTTAACCCATACTTTAGCTCATACTTTACCTCATACTTTATCTCATACTTTACCTCATACTTTACCTCATACTTAACATCATACATTACCTCATACTTTACCTCATACTTTACCTCATACTGTACCTCATACTTTTCCTCATACTTTAACCCATACTTTAGCTCATACTTTACCTCATACTTTATCTCATACTTTACCTCATACTTTACCTCATACTTAACCTCATACATTACCTCATACTTTACCTCATACTTTAGCTCATACTTTACCTCATACTTTATCTCATACTTTATCTTATACTTTATCTTATACTTTATCTCATACTTTATCTCATACTTTACCTCATACTTTACCTCATACTTTACCTCATACTTTACCTTATACTGTACCTCATACTTTTCCTCATACTTTACCTCATACTTTTCCTCATGCTTTGTCTCATACTTTACCTCATACTTTACCTCATACTTTATCTCATACATTACCTCATACTTTACCTCATACTGTACCTCATACTTTTCCTCATACTTTACCCCATACTTTTCCTCATACTTTGTCTCATACTTTACCTCATACTTTCCCTCATACTTTACCTCATGCTTTGTCTCATACTTTACCTCATACCTTACCTCATACTTTATCTCATACTTTACCTCATACTTTACCTCATACTTTACCTCATACTTTATCTCATACTTTACCTCATACTTTACCTCATACTTTACCTCATACTTTATCTCATACTTTACCTCATACTTTACCTCATACTTTACCTCATACTTTATCTCATACTTTATCTCATACTTTACCTCATACTTTCCCTCATACTTTACCTCATACTTTATCTCATACTTTACCTCATACTTTACTTCATACTTTACTTCATACTTTACCTCATACTTTACCCCATACTTTACCTCATACTTTACCTCATACTTTATCTCATACTTTACCTCATACTTTACTTCATACTTTACTTCATACTTTACCTCATACTTTACCCCATACTTTACCTCATACTTTACCTCATACTTTACCTCATACTTTACCTCATACTTTACCTCATACTTTACCTCATACTTTACCTCATACTTTACCTCATACTTTACTTCATACTTTACCTCATACTTTACCCCATACTTTACCTCATACTTTACCTCATACTTTACCCCATACTTTACCTCATACTTTACCTCATACTTTACCTCATACTTTACCTCATGCTTTGTCTCATACATTACCTCATACTTTACCTCATACTTTACCTCATACTTTACCTCATACTTTATCTCATACTTTACCTCATACTTTACCTCATACTTTACCTCATACATTACCTCATACTTTACCTCATACTTTACCTCATACTTTATCTCATACTTTACCTCATACTTTACCTCATACTTTACCTCATACTTTACCTCATACATTACCTCATACTTTACCTCATACATTACCTCATACTTTACCTCATACTTTATCTCATACTTTAACTTATACTTTATCTTATACTTTATCTCATACTTTATCTCATACCTTACCTCATACTTTACCTCATACTTTACCTCATACTTTACCTCATACTGTACCTCATACTTTTCATCATACTTTACCTCATACTTTTCCTCATGCTTTGTCTCATACTTTACCTCATACTTTACCTCATACTTTATCTCATACATTACCTCATACTTTACCTCATACTGTACCTCATACTTTTCCTCATACTTTACCCCATACTTTTCCTCATACTTTGTCTCATACTTTACCTCATACTTTCCCTCATACTTTACCTCATGCTTTGTCTCATACTTTACCTCATACTTTCCCTCATACTTTACCTCATGCTTTGTCTCATACTTTACCTCATACCTTACCTCATACTTTATCTCATACTTTACCTCATACTTTACCTCATACTTTACCTCATACTTTATCTCATACTTTACCTCATACTTTACCTCATACTTTACCTCATACTTTACCTCATACTTTATCTCATACTTTACCTCATACTTTACCTCATACTTTACCTCATACTTTATCTCATACTTTATCTCATACTTTACCTCATACTTTCCCTCATACTTTACCTCATACTTTATCTCATACTTTACCTCATACTTTACTTCATACTTTACTTCATACTTTACCTCATACTTTACCCATACTTTCCCTCATACTTTACCTCATACTTTATCTCATACTTTACCTCATACTTTACTTCATACTTTACTTCATACTTTACCTCATACTTTACCTCATACTTTACCTCATACTTTACACCATACTTTACCTCATACTTTACCTCATACTTTACCTCATACTTTACCTCATACTTTACCTCATACTTTACCTCATACTTTACCTCATGCTTTGTCTCATACATTACCTCATACTTTACCTCATACTTTACCTCATACTTTACCTCATACTTTATCTCATACTTTACCTCATACTTTACCTCATACTTTACCTCATACTTTACCTCATACTTTACCTCATACTTTATCTCATACTTTACCTCATACTTTACCTCATACTTTACCTCATACTTTATCTCATACTTTACCTCATACTTTACCTCATACTTTACCTCATACTTTATCTCATACTTTATCTCATACTTTACCTCATACTTTCCCTCATACTTTACCTCATACTTTATCTCATACTTTACCTCATACTTTACTTCATACTTTACTTCATACTTTACCTCATACTTTACCCATACTTTCCCTCATACTTTACCTCATACTTTATCTCATACTTTACCTCATACTTTACTTCATACTTTACTTCATACTTTACCTCATACTTTACCCCATACTTTACCTCATACTTTACCTCATACTTTACCTCATACTTTACCTCATACTTTATCTCATACATTACCTCATACTTTACCTCATACTGTACCTCATACTTTTCCTCATACTTTACCCCATACTTTAGCTCATACTTTACCTCATACTTTATCTCATACTTTACCTCATACTTTACCTCATACTTAACCTCATACATTACCTCATACTCTACCTCATACTTTACCTCATACTTTACCTCATACTTTATCTCATACATTACCTCATACTTTACCTCATACTTTACCTCATACTTTACCTCATACTTTATCTCATACTTTACCTCATACTTTACCTCATACTTTATCTCATACTTTACCTCATACTTTATCTCATACTTTACCTCATACTTTACCTCATACTCTACCTCATACTTTACCTCATACTTTACCTCATACTTTACCTCATACTTTACCTCATACTTTACCTCATACTTTACCTCATCCTTTACCTCATACTTTACCTCATACTTTACCTCATACTTTACCTCATACTTTACCTCATACTTTATCTCATACTTTACCTCATACTTTACCTCATACTTTACCTCATACTTTATCTCATACATTACCTCATACTTTACCTCATACTGTACCTCATACTTTTCCTCATACTTTAACCCATACTTTAGCTCATACTTTACCTCATACTTTATCTCATACTTTACCTCATACTTTACCTCATACTTAACCTCATACATTACCTCATACTTTACCTCATACTTTAGCTCATACTTTACCTCATACTTTATCTCATACTTTATCTTATACTTTATCTTATACTTTATCTCATACTTTATCTCATACTTTACCTCATACTTTACCTCATACTTTACCTCATACTTTACCTCATACTGTACCTCATACTTTTCCTCATACTTTACCTCATACTTTTCCTCATGCTTTGTCTCATACTTTACCTCATACTTTACCTCATACTTTATCTCATACATTACCTCATACTTTACCTCATACTGTACCTCATACTTTTCCTCATACTTTACCCCATACTTTTCCTCATACTTTGTCTCATACTTTACCTCATACTTTCCCTCATACTTTACCTCATACTTTGTCTCATACTTTACCTCATACTTTCCCTCATACTTTACCTCATGCTTTGTCTCATACTTTACCTCATACCTTACCTCATACTTTATCTCATACTTTACCTCATACTTTACCTCATACTTTACCTCATACTTTATCTCATACTTTACCTCATACTTTACCTCATACTTTACCTCATACTTTATCTCATACTTTACCTCATACTTTACCTCATACTTTACCTCATACTTTATCTCATACTTTATCTCATACTTTACCTCATACTTTCCCTCATACTTTACCTCATACTTTATCTCATACTTTACCTCATACTTTACTTCATACTTTACTTCATACTTTACCTCATACTTTACCCCATACTTTACCTCATACTTTACCTCATACTTTACCTCATACTTTACGTCATACTTTACCTCATACTTTACCTCATACTTTACCTCATACTTTACTTCATACTTTACCTCATACTTTACCCCATACTTTACCTCATACTTTACCTCATACTTTACCCCATACTTTACCTCATACTTTACCTCATACTTTACCTCATACTTTACCTCATGCTTTGTCTCATACATTACCTCATACTTTACCTCATACTTTACCTCATACTTTACCTCATACTTTATCTCATACTTTACCTCATACTTTACCTCATACTTTACCTCATACTTTACCTCATACTTTACCTCATACTTTACCTCATACTTTATCTCATACTTTACCTCATACTTTACCTCATACTTTACCTCATACTTTACCTCATACTTTACCTCATACTTTACCTCATACATTACCTCATACTTTACCTCATACTTTATCTCATACTTTATCTTATACTTTATCTTATACATTATCTCATACTTTATCTCATACTTTACCTCATACTTTACCTCATATTTTACCTCATACTTTACCTCATACTGTACCTCATACTTTTCCTCATACTTTACCTCATACTTTTCCTCATGCTTTGTCTCATACTTTACCTCATACTTTACCTCATACTTTATCTCATACATTACCTCATACTTTACCTCATACTGTACCTCATACTTTTCCTCATACTTTACCCCATACTTTTCCTCATACTTTGTCTCATACTTTACCTCATACTTTCCCTCATACTTTACCTCATGCTTTGTCTCATACTTTACCTGATACTTTCCCTCATACTTTACCTCATACTTTATCTCATACTTTACCTCATACTTTACCTCATACTTTACCTCATACTTTACCTCATACTTTATCTCATACTTTACCTCATACTTTACCTCATACTTTACCTCATACTTTATCTCATACTTTATCTCATACTTTACCTCATACTTTCCCTCATACTTTACCTCATACTTTATCTCATACTTTACCTCATACTTTACTTCATACTTTACTTCATACTTTACCTCATACTTTACCCATACTTTCCCTCATACTTTACCTCATACTTTATCTCATACTTTACCTCATACTTTACTTCATACTTTACTTCATACTTTACCTCATACTTTACCCCATACTTTACCTCATACTTTACCTCATACTTTACCTCATACTTTACCTCATACTTTACCTCATACTTTACCTCATACTTTACCTCATACTTTACTTCATACTTTACCTCATACTTTACCCCATACTTTACCTCATACTTTACCTCATACTTTACCCCATACTTTACCCCATACTTTACCTCATACTTTACCTCATACTTTACCTCATACTTTACCTCATACTTTACCTCATACTTTACCTCATACTTTACCTCATGCTTTGTCTCATACATTACCTCATACTTTACCTCATACTTTACCTCATACTTTACCTCATACTTTATCTCATACTTTACCTCATACTTTACCTCATACTTTACCTCATACTTTACCTCATACTTTACCTCATACTTTATCTCATACTTTACCTCATACTTTACCTCATACTTTACCTCATACTTTATCTCATACTTTACCTCATACTTTACCTCATACTTTACCTCATACTTTATCTTATACTTTATCTTATACTTTATCTCATACTTTATCTCATACTTTACCTCATACTTTACCTCATACTTTACCTCATACTTTACCTCATACTGTACCTCTTACTTTTCCTCATACTTTACCTCATACTTTTCCTCATGCTTTGTCTCATACTTTACCTCATACTTTACCTCATACTTTATCTCATACATTACCTCATACTTTACCTCATACTGTACCTCATACTTTTCCTCATACTTTACCCATACTTTTCCTCATACTTTGTCTCATACTTTACCTCATACTTTCCCTCATACTTTACCTCATGCTTTGTCTCATACTTTACCTCATACTTTCCTCATACTTTACCTCATGCTTTGTCTCATACTTTACCTCATACCTTACCTCATACTTTATACTCCCTCATACTTTACCTCATTACCTCATACTTTATCCCATACTTTACCTCATACTTACCTCATACTTTACCTCATACTTTAACCCTATACTTACTCAACATACTTTATCTCATACTTTACCTCATAATACTTACCTCATACTTTACCTCATACTTTACCTCATACTTTACTCATACTTTACTTCATACATTCCTTCATACTTTACCTCATACTTTACCACTCATACTTTACCTCATACTTTACTTCATACTCTCAATACTTCATACAAACCTCATACTTTACCCTCATACTTTACCTCATACTTTACCTCATACTTTACCTCATACTTTACCTCATACTTTACCTCATACTTTACCTCATACTTACTTCATACTTTACCTCATACTTTACCCCATACTTTACCTCATACTTTACCTCATACTTTACCCCATACTTTACCTCATACTTTACCTCATACTTTACCTCATACTTTACCTCATACTTTATCTCATACTTTACCTCATACTTTACTTCATACTTTACTTCATACTTTACCTCATACTTTACCCATACTTTCCCTCATACTTTACCTCATACTTTATCTCATACTTTACCTCATACTTTACTTCATACTTTACTTCATACTTTACCTCATACTTTACCCCATACTTTACCTCATACTTTACCTCATACTTTACCTCATACTTACCTCATACTTTACCTCATACTTTACCTCATACTTTACCTCATACTTTACTTCATACTTTACCTCATACTTTACCCCATACTTACCTCATACTTTACCTCATACTTTACCCCATACTTTACCCCATACTTTACCTCATACTTTACCTCATACTTTACCTCATACTTTACCTCATACTTTACCTCATACTTTACCTCATACTTTACCTCATGCTTTGTCTCATACATTACCTCATACTTTACCTCATACTTTACCTCATACTTTACCTCATACTTTATCTCATACTTTACCTCATACTTTACCTCATACTTTACCTCATACTTTACCTCATACTTTACCTCATACTTTATCTCATACTTTACCTCATACTTTACCTCATACTTTACCTCATACTTTATCTCATACTTTACCTCATACTTTACCTCATACTTTACCTCATACTTTATCTTATACTTTATCTTATACTTTATCTCATACTTTATCTCATACTTTACCTCATACTTTACCTCATACTTTACCTCATACTTTACCTCATACTGTACCTCTTACTTTTCCTCATACTTTACCTCATACTTTTCCTCATGCTTTGTCTCATACTTTACCTCATACTTTACCTCATACTTTATCTCATACATTACCTCATACTTTACCTCATACTGTACCTCATACTTTTCCTCATACTTTACCCCATACTTTTCCTCATACTTTGTCTCATACTTTACCTCATACTTTCCCTCATACTTTACCTCATGCTTTGTCTCATACTTTACCTCATACTTTCCCTCATACTTTACCTCATGCTTTGTCTCATACTTTACCTCATACCTTACCTCATACTTTATCTCATACTTTACCTCATACTTTACCTCATACTTTACCTCATACTTATCCCATACTTTACCTCATACTTTACCTTATACTTTACCTCATACTTTATCTCATACTTTACCTCATACTTTACCTCATACTTTACCTCATACTTTATCTCATACTTTATCTCATACTTTACCTCATACTTTCCCTCATACTTTACCTCATACTTTATCTCATACTTTACCTCATACTTTACTTCATACTTTACTTCATACTTTACCTCATACTTTACCCCATACTTTACCTCATACTTTACCTCATACTTTATCTCATACTTTACCTCATACTTTACTTCATACTTTACTTCATACTTTACCTCATACTTTACCCCGTACTTTACCTCATACTTTACCTCATACTTTACCTCATACTTTACCTCATACTTTACCTCATACTTTACCTCATACTTTACCTCATACTTTACTTCATACTTTACCTCATACTTTACCCCATACTTTACCTCATACTTTACCTCATACTTTACCCCATACTTTACCTCATACTTTACCTCATACTTTACCTCATACTTTACCTCATGCTTTGTCTCATACATTACCTCATACTTTACCTCATACTTTACCTCATACTTTACCTCATACTTTATCTCATACTTTACCTCATACTTTACCACATACTTTACCTCATACTTTATCTCATACTTTACCTCATACTTTACCTCATACTTTACCTCATACTTTACCTCATACTTTACCTCATACTTTACCTCATACTTTATCTCATACTTTACCTCATACTTTACCTCATACTTTACCTCATACTTTACCTCATACTTTACCTCATACTTTACCTCATACATTACCTCATACTTTACCTCATACTTTATCTCATACTTTATCTTATACTTTATCTTATACATTATCTCATACTTTATCTCATACTTTACCTCATACTTTACCTCATACTTTACCTCATACTTTACCTCATACTGTACCTCATACTTTTCCTCATACTTTACCTCATACTTTTCCTCATGCTTTGTCTCATACTTTACCTCATACTTTACCTCATACTTTATCTCATACATTACCTCATACTTTACCTCATACTGTACCTCATACTTTTCCTCATACTTTACCCCATACTTTTCCTCATACTTTGTCTCATACTTTACCTCATACTTTCCCTCATACTTTACCTCATGCTTTGTCTCATACTTTACCTCATACTTTCCCTCATACTTTACCTCATGCTTTGTCTCATACTTTAGCTCATACCTTACCTCATACTTTATCTCATACTTTACCTCATACTTTACCTCATACTTTACCTCATACTTTATCTCATACTTTACCTCATACTTTACCTCATACTTTACCTCATACTTTATCTTATACTTTACCTCATACTTTACCTCATACTTTACCTCATACTTTATCTCATACTTTATCTCATACTTTACCTCATACTTTCCCTCATACTTTACCTCATACCTTTATCTCATACTTTACCTCATACTTTACTTCATACTTTACTTCATACTTTACCTCATACTTTACCCATACTTTCCCTCATACTTTACCTCATACTTTATCTCATACTTTACCTCATACTTTACTTCATACTTTACTTCATACTTTACCTCATACTTTACCCCATACTTTACCTCATACTTTACCTCATACTTTACCCTCATACTTTACCTCATACTTTACCTCATACTTTAACTCATACTTTACCCCATACTTTACCCCATACTTTACCTCATACTTTACCTCATACTTTACCTCATACTTTACCTCATACTTTACCTCATACTTTACCTCATACTTTACCTCATGCTTTGTCTCATACATTACCTCATACTTTACCTCATACTTTACCTCATACTTTACCTCATACTTTATCTCATACTTTACCTCATACTTTACCTCATACTCATCACTTTACCTCATACTTACCTCATACTTATCTCATACTTTAACCTCATACTTTACCTCATACTTTACCTCATACTACCTCTAACCTCATACTTTACTCATACTTTACCTCATACTTACCTCACTTTACCTCATACTTTACCTCATACTTTATCTCATACTTTACCTCATACTTTACCCTCATACTTACCTCATACTTTACCTCATACTTTACCTCATACTTTATCTCATACTTTACCTCATACTTTACCTCATACTTACCTCATACCCTACTTATCTCATACTTTACCTCATACATACCTCATACTTTACCTCATACTTTACCTCATACTTTCCATCTCATACTTTACCTCATACTTTACCTCATACTTTACCTCATACTTTACTTCATACTTTACCTTCATACTTTACCTCATACTTTACCCATACTTTCCCTCATACTTACCTCATACTTCTCATACTTTACCTCAACTACTTTACCCATACTTTCCCTCAACTTTACCTCATACTTTATCTCATACTTACCTCATACTTACTTCAACTTTACCTCATACTTTACCTCATACTTTACCCCATACTTACTCATTACCTCATACTTTACCTCATACTTTACCTCATACTTTACCCCATACTTTACCTCATACTTTACCTCATACTTTACCACCTCTATACTTTATCTCATACTTTACCTCATACTTTACTCATACTTACTTCAACTTTACCTCATACTTACCTCATACTTTATCTCTATACTTACCTCATACTTTACCTCATACATTACCTCATACTTTACCTCATACTTTACCTCATACTTTACCTCATACTTTACCTCATACTTTACCTCATACTTTACCTCATACTTTACCTCATACCTTACCCTCATACATTACCTCATACTTAACCTCATACTTTACCTCATACTTTACCTCATACTTTACCTCATACTTTACTTCATACTTTACCTCATACTTTACCTCATACTTTACTTCATACTTTACCTCATACTTTACCCATACTTTCCCTCATACTTTACCTCATACTTTATCTCATACTTTACCTCATACTTTACTTCATACTTTACCTCATACTTTACCTCATACTTTACCTCATACTTTACCTCATACTTTACCTCATACTTTACCTCATACTTTACCTCATACTTTACCTCATACTTTACCTTATACTTTACCTCCATACATTACCTCATACTTTACCTCATACGTTACCTCATACATTACCTCATACTTTACCTCATACTTTATCTCATACTTTACCTCATACTTTACCTCATACTTTACCTCATACTTTACCTCATACTTTACCTCATACTTTACTTCATACTTTACCTCATACTTTACCCCATACTTTACCTCATACTTTACCTCATACTTTACCTCATACTTACCTCATACTTTACCTCAACTTTCCTTATACTTTACCTCATACTTTACCCTCATACTTTATCTCATACTGTACCTCATACTTTTCCTCATACTTTACCTCATACTTTACTTCATACTTTACCTCATACTTTACCTTATACTTTACCTCATACTTTACCTCATACTTTATCTCATACTTTACCTCATACTTTACCTCATACTTTACCTCATACTTTAACCTCATACTTTACCTCATACTTATCTCATCTTACCTCACTTTACCTACTTCCATACTTTACCTCATACTTTCCTCATACTTCTCATACTTTACCTCATACTTTACCTCATACTTTACCTCATACTTACCTCACTTACTTCTACTTACTTCATACTTTACCTCATACTTTACCCATACTTTCCCTCATACTTTACCTCATACTTTATCTCATACTTTACCTCATACTTTACTTCATACTTTACCCATACTTTCCCTCATACTTTACCTCATACTTATCATACTACCTCATACTTTACTTCATACTTTACTTCATACTTTACCTCATACTTTACCCTCATACTCTACCCACTTACCTCATACTTTACCTCATACTTTACCTCATACTTTACCCCATACTTTACCTCATACTTACCTCATACTTACCTCATACTTTACCTCATACTTTATCTCATACTTTACCTCATACTTTACTTCATACTTTACTTCATACTTTACCTTATACTTTACCCTCATACTTTACCTTCATACTTTACCTCATACTTTACCTCATACTTTACCTCATACTTACTCATAATTACCTCATACTTTACCTCATACTTTACCTCATACTTTACCTCATACTTTACCTCATACTTTACCTCATACTTTACCTCATACGTTACCTCATACATTACCTCATACTTACCTCATACTTTACCTTCATACTTTACCCTCATACTTACCTCATACTTTACTTCATACTTTACCTCATACTTTACCTCATACTTTACTTCATACTTTACCTCATACTTTACCCATACTTTCCCTCCATACTTACCTATACTTCTCATACTTTACCTCATACTTTACTTCATACTTACCTCATACTTTACCTCATACTTACCTCATACTTTACCTCATACTTTACCTCATACTTTACCTCATACTTTACCTCATACTTTACCTCATACTTTACCTTATACTTTACCTCATACATTACCTCATACTTTACCTCATACGTTACCTCATACATTACCTCATACTTTACCTCATACTTTATCTCATACTTTACCTCATACTTTACCTCAACTTACCTCATACTTTACCTCATACTTTACCTCATACTTTACCTCATACTTTACTCATACTTTACCTCATACTTTACCCCATACTTTACCTCATACTTTACCTCATACTTTACCTCATACTTTACCCATACTTACCTCATACTTTACCTTATACTTTACCTCATACTTACCTCATACTTTATCTCATACTGTACCTCATACTTTTCCTCATACTTTACCTCATACTTTTCCTCATGCTTTGTCTCATACTTTACCTCATACTTTACCTCATACTTTATCTCATACATTACCTCATACTTTCCCTCATACTTTACCTCATGCTTTGTCTCATACTTTAGCTCATACCTTACCTCATACTTTATCTCATACTTTACCTCATACTTTACCTCATACTTTACCTCATACTTTATCTCATACTTTACCTCATACTTTACCTCATACTTTACCTCATACTTTACCTCATACTTTATCTCATACTTTACCTCATACTTTACCTCATACTTTACCTCATACTTTATCTCATACTTTATCTCATACTTTACCTCATACTTTCCCTCATACTTTACCTCATACTTTATCTCATACTTTACCTCATACTTTACTTCATACTTTACTTCATACTTTACCTCATACTTTACCCATACTTTCCCTCATACTTTACCTCATACTTTATCTCATACTTTACCTCATACTTTACTTCATACTTTACTTCATACTTTACCTCATACTTTACCCCATACTTTACCTCATACTTTACCTCATACTTTACCTCATACTTTACCTCATACTTTACCTCATACTTTACCCTCATACTTTACCTCATACTTTACTTCATACTTTACCACATACTTTACCCCATACTTTACCTCATACTTTACCTCATACTTTACCCCATACTTTACCCCATACTTTACCTCATACTTTACCTCATACTTTACCTCATATTTTACCTCATACTTTACCTCATACTTTACCTCATACTTTACCTCATACTTTACCTCATGCTTTGTCTCATACATTACCTCATACTTTACCTCATACTTTACCTCATACTTTACCTCATACTTTATCTCATACTTTACCTCATACTTTACCTCATACTTTACCTCATACTTTACCTCATACTTTACCTCATACTTTATCTCATACTTTACCTCATACTTTACCTCATACTTTACCTCATACTTTATCTCATACTTTACCTCATACTTTACCTCATACTTTACCTCATACTTTATCTCATACTTTATCTCATACTTTACCTCATACTTTCCCTCATACTTTACCTCATACTTTATCTCATACTTTACCTCATACTTTACTTCATACTTTACTTCATACTTTACCTCATACTTTACCCCATACTTTCCCTCATACTTTACCTCATACTTTATCTCATACTTTCCCTCATACTTTACTCATACTTTACTTCATACTTTACCTCATACTTTACCTCCATACTTTACCTCATACTTTACTCATACTTTACCTCATACTTTACCTCATACATTACCCCATACTTTACCTCATACTTTACCTCATACTTTACCTCATACTTTACCTCATACTTTACTCATACTTTACCTCATACTTTACTTCATACTTTACTTCATACTTTACCTCATACTTTACCTCATACTTATCTTATACTTTACCTCATACTTTACTTCATACTTTACCTCATACTTACCTCATACTTTACCTCATACTTACCTCATACTTTACCTCATACTTTACCTCATACTTTACCTCATACTTTACCTCATACTTTACCTCATACGTTACCTCATACATTACCTCATACTTTACCTCATACTTTACCTCATACTTTACCTCATACTTTACCTCATACTTTACTTCATACTTTACCTCATACTTTACTCTCATACTTTACTTCATACTTTACCTCATACTTTACCTCATACTTTCCCTCATACTTTACCTCATACTTTATCTCATACTTTACCTCATACTTTACTTCATACTTTACCTCATACTTTACCTCATACTTTACCTCATACTTTACCTCATACTTTACCTCATACTTTACCTCATACTTTACCTCATACTTTACCTTATACTTTACCTCATACATTACCTCATACTTTACCTCATACGTTACCTCATACATTACCTCATACTTTACCTCATACTTTATCTCATACTTTACCTCATACTTTACCTCATACTTTACCTCATACTTTACCTCATACTTTATCTCATACTTTATCTCATACTTTACCTCATACTTTATCTCATACTTTACCTCATACTTTACCTCATACTTTACCTTATACTTTACCTCATACTTTACCTCATACTTTATCTCATACTTTATCTCATACTTTACCTCATACTTTATCTCATACTTTACCTCATACTTTACTCATACTTACCTCATACTTTAACCTCATACTTTACCTCATACTTTACCTCATACTTTACCTCATACTTTACCTCATACTTTACCTCATACTTTACCTCATACTTTACCTCATACTTTACCTCATACTTTACCTCATACTTTACCTCATACTTTACCTCATACTTTACCTCATACTTTACCTCATACTTTATCTCATACTTTACCTCATACTTTACCTCATACTTTACCTCATACTTTATCTCATACTTTACCTCATACTTTACCTCATACTTTACCTCATACTTTATCTCATACTTTATCTCATACTTTACCTCATACTTTCCCTCATACTTTACCTCATACTTTATCTCATACTTTACCTCATACTTTACTTCATACTTTACTTCATACTTTACCTCATACTTTACCCATACTTTCCCTCATACTTTACCTCATACTTTATCTCATACTTTACCTCATACTTTACTTCATACTTTACTTCATACTTTACCTCATACTTTACCCCATACTTTACCTCATACTTTACCTCATACTTTACCTCATACTTTACCTCATACTTTACCCCATACTTTACCTCATACTTTACCTCATACTTTACCTCATACTTTACCTCATACTTTATCTCATACTTTACCTCATACTTTACTTCATACTTTACTTCATACTTTACCTCATACTTTACCTCATACTTTATCTTATACAACATCGTCGTGTCGT
>JAVVLW010004237.1:0-50000 GCA_034401795.1 Chaetoderma sp. LZ-2023a | reverse complement strand
CAGTAGACTCAGGAGAGTCTAGTGCATTTATATTGCACATTGGGATCATCAATTTCAAAAGCACCCATTCTCTACGTCTGCTCAAAGTTGAACTCTACCATAGTCAGACGACATCTTGCGATACAGGTTGGGGTGTTCGATCTACGAGGGTGGAAGTGCGTGAGTGTATGGTTAGGTGTAGATTTTGTTGGCTGAACACATTCTATTGTGAATCATTCACTTAGATCGATAATAATCAAGATGTCCAAGTTGTCAGCTTGTGTGGTGATTTGTGTTTAGGCTTCAATGTGACAATGGTTCCTGGGTAAAGGATAGAGGCCCTGTCCCAAAGTGGTTGACTGGTCTTTAGCAGATGCCTCGTTTGCAATTGGTTGTTAACCTGAGGACTTCCTCTACTCTAAACTAATGATTACGGGAAATTAGAATGGGTGAGTGAGTTGTTGGTGTTAACACAACCTTTCGAATACGGTTCTCGTCTGGGTTAGTGGTTGCAACATGTTCATCATTCAGCAGACCCGTGTGGACTAATCCTCGGAAAACAGATAAGCGAATCGGTGGCCACCGACGACCCATGCCGAGAACCATGGACTACATTCCTTCCAACATGAAGTGAGTCCAAAGACCGACCACTCACGGCCCCGGTATCCAGCGAATTGCCGGACACAGATTCACTGCAGTCCATCGGCTCCAACACGGGAGCCGGGACCACAGCCGGCTTTACTACGGTAGGCGATGGAACTCCGAGAGGAGCCGTACCTACCGCCGCTGAGATGCTGGCAGGAACCGCAAAACATGGCTCCACCGACAACACGGGTTGAGCGAAGTCTGGGTGGAAGATGCCCGACTGAACGTCGACATCACCATCCGGCTGGCAGATCATTACAAAACCCGAGGGAGACCCTTGGGACGTACTCGGTCCTGCCACCATCGAAAGATCCGGCAAGCCGGAATCTTCGTCCTCCGCCGTCGGCTCTTGAGCCACAGCCAGAGGAAGGACAGGTGCTTGTCCCTTCACAGAACTGGCCGGACAACCGATAGGTTGCCCTGCACCAGCCTGCATCATCGGGACCGTGGACTGGAAAGACTCGATTGGCCGCCTTGTCCCTCGCGATCCTCTCAAAATGCGCACGCCGATCACGATCGAACTCCGCCACCAACTCTGACGACAACTTAGTACACACATCGCAAGGACTCCCAACCTTGCACTTCGCGCAAGCCACACAGTGATGACCAGAGAACTTGCGTTTCATGAACCGGTTACATCTCTGGCACAGTGTGTCCTGGCCTTTCATCCTCTGCGAACACAGAGTAAGAATTAAAACGCTGCACATGACATACGATGACGAGCAACACGCACAATTTACTTGATTGTAACTTACAATTACTTAGAAACATTAACTTTCTCTTAGATTTATGATAATCAAATCTTTAGGCAGGAAATATTTGAAACGTTTTAGAGTGCAAATTTTATAAACACGACTTGGTAATTAATTAACATTAATACAGCCAAGAAATAAATACCGATCGCTACAAACACCCTCGACAATGAAGCGAGAGCTAAAAATCGGCATAAAACAGAGTGCATAGACACGCCAAGCCAAAACAAAATGTTAGTCATGAGCGCCATCATCTTGGCTATGGGAACATCCATCTTGGAAGGAACCAAGTCGCAAAACAAATTTACCGAGTACCCGGATAAGATTAAACAGTTAACGGGTACCGGAGCGACTCCAACAATGGCTACCATTTTAAAATAATGTGCCAATTTAAGGAAATTTTAATCAGTCATTACGGCACGAATGTATAAATTCTAGATTGATACAACCTGCCCCTGTGATGACTTTCCCTTTCCTTCCATGAAGCCAGCAATGAATAACATTTAAACACGCTTAAATCCGCTAAAATTGCACAAGTTTAAAGCTAAAAAAACATGCGACTTTCAAAGTCGGCAAAATAGACGAATCTGACTGTGATTGGCAATTGACTCGGTACCTGGGGCTATGGTAATTCCCGGATGCAGTATGGGAAGGACCAGGAGATTGCGGAGTTTTTAATTGTTTATTTTGAGCTAGACTAGATAATAGACATTATCATAATAGTACATCTGCTAAGTATTATTCGAAGTAGAATGATCGATCACGATTTATTTACAAAGCCCTTATAGGTAGTGCATTTGCCAATAATCATAACCCCACCCTGGCCCTCGCGAAAAGTTTCTAAGTCGCTTCTACGCTGGCTGAACCCAGCAATACCAGTACACGATATCCTCACTGCTTAATCATCTCCAAACCACATGCTAGGAAGAATGAATATTAAGAAAAAAGGTGTAGTTAGGCTATTCTCAGCAGTTATTTATTTATACTCCCGGTCAGTTAGTCACAAGCCAGTATACATGATTGATGTATAGACTTATTACATATATTTCCCCAAAGTCGCACCAATATTATAGAATATTTTTCTTAAGTTAGTAATAACTCCGATATTTTCATCCAATACGCTCTTTTTCGAGAGGTATATATTAGACGCACATGGCATCATCTTGACTAAGTTTAGTGTCAATCTGTCCCTGATTTCCCCTCGACATACACACATACATCATTGGATGGAACCTCAAACATACAGGTCATTTAACACTGTCATTCAAGACTTAGACAAATAATTCAGTCTGTTTTCAAGGTTTGACAAAAGAATACATACCATCAAGTGTTAGTTCATTCAATGACTTTTCTCTGAATTGATCTATCTTCCCCGAGTCGGCTAGGATCAACAGTTTTGCTATCTTTGCCTTTTCTATTGTGGATGACATCATTCGATAAAACTCCTCATGAATAGCAACAGAATGGCCTAGGTGTTCCGCCACCCACTCCATTTCGGTTCTGCTAAGGGACATTACCTGAAAATAGATATGCAATATCAAGAAAATATCACACACAAAAACATTATTTGTACCGCTACAACTTGCCTGTCAAATATAATTTTAGCTGTAAAAAATACCATAGACCTAATTATGCCATCCTATTGTACTACTTATTGGTATAGTTTGCAGCTGAGAAAAAAATAATGGACCCATAACAAGAAAGAATTGCTGCATATCATCTTTCCTGTATGATGATGATGATGATGATGATGATAGTCACGTTCTTTGAGGTCTGATCACAAAACACTTACGTAGCAAGTTGATACTGTGACATCCTTTGCTTGCATGACACTTGTTGGCACTTAACGCTGCAAATTTTAATCATTGCTGAGGAGGCAACAGTCATTTTTAATAGCGTGCAGATGTTTGCGGTGACATGCATCAAGTTTGTTCGAGGGCCTTTGGAGCTGCCCAGCTATTGCAATTGCAGCGCATTATGGAAACACATGTAGTATCATACAGTTGACTTTCTTTGTGATTTTAGAGCCACGAATCTACAACTTCCAAAAAGCCTGGAAGGCAATGTTTTGTTACACAGAGAGTTTCAATGTCGGTAGAGCAGCGGAGAGGAGAACCCAAGATTCTTCTCTTTACCCCAACATGGGTAAGGGGGTGGGGTTTACCGTGATAATCCATTTCTGTGGTATCGGATAGGTATACATGAATGAATTCGGTCCTGACTTCATTCACAAAGAGGTTTGCAGCCTTGCCTTGTTCTGCAGGTATTGGAAGTAGTGTATCAAAAGGATGCTTTTCTTCATCGATAAAGTCAACATCATCTACATACTCCATGTCTAACAGCATACCTATCATTGACAATGGAGGGTTTCGTCATGTGGAGTGTTCTCGAACAGATGAGAGCTGTGGCGAGGTACATGTAGCAAGTGAACAGTATTGGAGATAAACTCCTTTTGGTGATCCTAATGATGCATCAAATTCTCCAGAAAGCATTGATTTGACGTGAAAATTTAGTTTTGTGTTTGCCAATAAGAGTCTCACAAATTCGTCATCATCGCAGCCAATTTGATGGAGCAATTGTTGGATCTGTTGTCTCTTGATGGTATCACATGTACATGACATGTCGATTCCCGTATTGCATAGTAGAATGCTTTGATAGTACTACTGATGTCAACATTCATTGTGGCCAGACTATGGCGGTGCAGCTACGTCCTCTCTTAAAACCATTGCCAGTTTCCAGTAAATTTGCTAATCTTATTTCTGATACGAGATATTTTCACATTTGATAGAATTTTTCGGATGCCATGCGGTTTCTTAAGCTTTGTCAGTGCGATGAATGCAGATTCTCCCACATCCTCGATAGGGGGAGGTGTTGTTCAAAGGCAGACTTGATGACATGTGCGGTGTGTGTTGAGATGGTATTATTTGCATATTTAAGTAGTTCATTACTTATGCTGGCAGGGCCGAATTGCATGGCTATTCATTAGAGATGTTAAAGCTCTTCTAACTTATGCTTCTGTTATTGGCTTTTGCAAGCACCGTGGGCGGCCTTCAAATGTCGGCAGAAGTTCGTTTTCTGTCAGTGAACTGATGTTTGCGGTCAACCATGCCTATCTGCTCAATGATTTTTTTTCCTATACGATGCATGGATGGCGGCGTCGTTAGTTAGCTTTGAAAGATCACGGTTGACCTTGGAGTTCTGCTTTGAGGGTCGCTTGTAGATGAAGAACATTTAAGCAATCTATAATCGAGTAATCACCGATTTCTGGTCGGAATTAAGGTATGTACCACCATAGGATCGTGAGTCTCGGAGTAACGGCTTTGCATACACATTTCCTGTATATGCGTCTTCAAATAAAAAAATACATAAATTCCGGGGATACAGGGTCAATTTACTCGTATATCATTATCAAAACAGAGTTAATCCATGGGTCTGAGAAATTGTATAAAACGCACCTGTATAGTTGTCGCCAGGTACTTTCTTAGCATGGTGGATTTAATCAGTTCAGGCCGTTCAAGTTCCAAACATTCCAAAACCTTTGCTAATGATTCACCAGCACGCACTACGGCACCTCAAAGAAAGCAAATGCATTCATTATATAGCTATGCGCTCTCTGCTATCAAACACGATTACTAAGTATACAATCTCTGAATACATACGGCAATCGTTATTGATGCGATGCATCATTAAGTTTTCAATAGCCACTATAGCATCGGGCCTTGACCTGCAATCGTGATATATAAGGCAACAGAAAACTTAACAGAAATTGGGTGCCGACACGAATGTGGACACGAGACAACTCAAACCAATTGCTATGTTCACAACAAGAGGCCCAATGGGCCTGTATCGCTCATCTGGACCATAGGCATTTCAACTAGAATTGTCATTAACAACAAGTAGAACTCTAATGAGTTGAGCAGGCTTGTAACAAGAAAACAGAGGCCATGTTTCTTTATGAAACAACTTCTCTTGAACAAACTTTAATGGCCTTTAGTCATCAATATCATATCTCCCAAGTTTCGGCCCAATCCACTCAGTGGCTCGGAGGCGAAGTCGCTTTCATGAAAACCAGGCCATCCAAGATGGCCGCCCAACCATTTGGCCAACCAAGTTCCCTTGAACAAACTTGGTTTAGCTCATGCTCTAAATGATATTTTATGAGTTTTGAATCAATCACTCAAACAGTTTCGGTAAAGATTATTAAGGACATTTAAAAAAATCGACCAAAATCTATGATGACCCCCGGCCAAATTGACCGATCAGCTTCGTTTGAACAAACTTAAATCTCCATGCCCTAAGGGGGTTTCCTGCCAAATATAATTGAAATCGGCTTAGCAGTTCTCAAGAAGACATTTAAAATTTCCCATTGCTTTAGTATGGGAGCATTTGGCAGGAAAACAATCCAAGATGGCCACCAAACTGTTTATCCGACAGTTTCAAAAATTGCAAATTTGAGATCAGAATACCCAAAAACACATAAAACCAATTTCGGCTTCAAAATCTATCAAATAAAAAAATCCGAAATGGCCATCAAACACACTACATTTTGATTGCCCCATGGTGGCCATGTTTTTTGACGATCAACTTTCCTTGAACAAACTTTAATGTCCCTTAGTCCCTAATCATATCTGCCAAATTTTGGCCCAATCCCTTCAGCGGTTCTGGAGAAGTCGTTTTCGCTACAACTAGGTTAACCAAGATGGCCGCCGAATCATTTGACTAATGAAGTTCCCTTGCCCTATATCCTATTTCATGAGGTTTGCATCAATCCCCCAAGCGGTTTTGGAGAGATTTTTAAAGACGTTTCTAAAAATCGGGCAAAAATCCAAGATAGCCGCCGGCCCAATTGGCCAATCAGCTTCGTTTGAACAAACTTGTATCCCTATCCCCTACAGATGCTTCCTGTCAAATATAATTGAAATCGGCCCAGTGGTTCTTGAGAAGAAGTCGTTTAAAGGAAAAGTTGACGGATAGACGATGGACGGACTGATGGACGGGCGCCATAGCATAAGCTCACTTGGCCTTTCAGGCCAGGTGAGCTAAAAATGTTAATGCTCAGCAAGTGGAACACGGAAATATGCTGTTCACCTGAATCACTAGTCAATCATATTTTATATATAACTTCAGAAGTCTATCAGACTAGTGTCTGCACAGCAAAGTTTGTCTGGAATGCACCCAGCACCCACTAAAGATACATAGGCGCAACAATTTTCAGTCAAATTAGTTTCAAAATATTCAACAACTCGCCTGCATTGTTACCTTGAACTTTAGATTTCTCGGAATATAGCTAGAAATTGGCTGAAACATGCCATAAATAATCACTATCATTTGGGACCAAGACAGTGTGGTCCCCACGAGCAGGTATAATGTCAAAGACCATGAAATATCATCCGTCATTGGCAGCTATACGATAACAATAATGTTGTTTTGTTGGGTGTTATAACCGTTTGAGTACAGACTTGTGTTAGTGAAGCACAACATTAAGATTTTCATTTTTGAAAGACTTCAATAGCACAAGAATGCCCAAGCAAAACAACGTTATTTATTATTATTATTAGTAGTAGTATTATTATTAGGGGGCCAAGCCAGTGGCCGGCCACCTACTGTTTTCGTTGTTTTATTTATTTTTTTATTTTTTTAATTCCACCATTTTTTTTGTTCGCGAATAGCGCGAAGACAAAAATGCCGGTGAAATACAGGCTTGGGATAGCAAGAGGGCCTTATTAGCACAAACTTTTTACGTGTGAATGGATATGATTTTCTAAATAGATTGGCAGCCATCTTGGATTTACAGAAAATTTGCCGGCGTTTTAAAAAATCTTCTCCAGAACCTCTGAACGGAATGAGCTGAAATTTGGTCAGAAGCAGCGAAGAGTGGGTCCCTATAAAGTTTGTTCAAGAGAAGTTAATAACTCGAAAAACATGGATTTCCGTATGGATCAATCAGCATCAAGCTTTCTGGTGGCCATGTTGAATTTTTTATTCAATGGATTCTGATGCCCAAATTGGGCCTTATATAGGTTTTTGGGGTCAAGAAATCCAAATCTGGCATTTTCGAATTTGTTCGATCGACGGTTTGGCTGCCATATTGGATTCGTTTCCCGCCAAATTTCCCCACAGTAAAGCAATTGGAAATTTTAAATGCCTTCTGTTCGGAAACCACTGGGTGGATTTCAATTATATTTTGCAGGAAGCATCGTTCGGTAATAGAGATCTGATTTTGTTCAAACAACGCTGGTCTGTCTATTAGGCCAGTGACCATTTTGGATTTTGTAGTATTTCGGGAAATGTTTTTAAAAATCTTCTCCGAAACCACTTGGTGGATCGATTCAAAACGCATGAAATACCATCTAGGGCATCCGTTGAACCAAGTTTGTTCAAGGGAATTTGATTGGCCGAAAACTTGGGTGGCCATCTTGAATGACCTAGTTTTCGTGAAAACGACTTCTCCAGAACCGCTGAAAGGATCGGGCCGAAATTTGGCTGATATGAGTAGGGACTGAGGGGCATTATAGGTTGTTCAAGCGAAATTGATACGTCAAAAAACATGGGCGCCATCGACCAATCAAAATTCAGCATGAGTGGTGGCCATTTTGAATTTTTTTTATTTGTTGAAATTTGAAGCCAAAATTGGTTTTACATAGGTTTTTGGGTCTTCTGATTCCAAATTTTCCATTTTCAATACTGTCGGACGAACGGTTTGGCGGCCATCTTGGATCGTTTTCCCGCCAAAATTGCCAATACTAAAGCAATTGGAGAATTGAACTGTCTTCTCAAGACACACGATTGTTTGTTTTTCAAAACCACATTCAATGATGGGTAGACTGGGTGGATAAAGAACATTCCTACTGTAATCTTCTCACATAATTCAATAAAATTGACAGCATTAATCCAACTTGATAAAATCTAAGAGGCTATTAGGCTCTAAGCCACATATAAGAGCTGGCTCAGATAAGGTTCTTGTCTTAGCGACCGGGATGCTAGCCGCTTGGCCCCCGGTGCATCTCCGCTTGCGGCTATATTTATTATTATCATTATTATTACTAATATTATTATTATTATTAATAAAACCCATAGTAACTGAGTTATTTTATGAATTTTCGCCATAATTGAGCAGTTGTTTTCAGTCTTGTTTCTTATACGAAAAGGCCAATGACCAGTGTCGATTTCACTCAGGCCAGCTGATTAGTTGGCATGTTTCCCATGATCATGTTGGTGAATTTTGAGACGAAGCATGGCAGTAATCTATTAACTGGACACATTTTCTACAATACATGTGTACCTGCACCTGGTAAATTCAAAATCTTCTCCAGGAGTTAGGTGGTTCTCTATATAAAACAAGGCTGTAGATTTACCAAACGGTTTATAGAAAAATGTCAGTGATAGTAACAGTGCCACAAAGTAAAACTTACTGTTCCTAGGAGCAGCAAACATATACTTCGACTGTTGGACACCAATAAGTTTTCGGATTTTGGCTTGTGTAAGAAGACTCATTACATGCTGTATATCGACAGGAATTATTATCGGTACTGGTCTTCCCCTTTTCCCACGCACCATTACCATTTCCAATGATGTCAAAAGATGTTTTTCAAGGACAGACAGCGAATTAATGTACTGTTCCATATGTTGTTCTTGTTTCGGGCGGGACATATAATGCTGTAACCTAATAAGAGAAATAAAACAGCATACGCATTAGTGTAAAGACAAATGTATCAAAATTGAAGATGTTCCAATTCAATTGCAATGTGAGAAAGGCACAGCTATTATAAGCGGCTCAATGGACATATTTAACTCGCTGGTAAATATTTGGTCCTGGCAAAAATTACAAACAATTGTGACCTGATATAGGTGTGAGAGAAATGTCACCAAATTTGACCGACCAACCAAGACCTACAAACCGGCCTATACTAGTTAATGTTGCAACTAACAATAGCAGATGCTTAATAAATGTTTATTTAGATTCGGCAATGAAATTCTAGCGCGGTATAAGCATTTTCCAATTTAATTGCTTTTTCCTAACTGTCTAGAGATTTGAAAATAAATGGGAGACCCTTGCGTCTACAGCGATCACATGCATCATAGCTATTTGAACCAGAAATAAGCAAAACTTCAGGTCGAAAATAGGTTCATCTTCTTCAACATTATAAAATTTTCCTATGATTTCCAACACACTATTCTAGTAATACGTCTTAAATTTCACACTGAATTAGCAAAACTCTGGGAATGGAATGAAAACTATTGTGAATCCTATTATTCCTAAGAAACACTTAGGATATACTTGAATGATTTCGTTTGCAAGACGTCCGTCTGCCGATTCGGCCAATCTATATATACATGTATATGCTTAAGTTGGTGTAAACTTAGATTCATTCCATGAAATTCTATTTAGTTCTGATTTAAAGCTTTTAGACATGTAGCATTTATGACTTCGCTTGGAAGGTTGTTCCACATATTGATGGATCTATAAGCGAATGAACGAAGTCGCAGTATACTTCCAGCAGGCTTTTGAATAATTTAAGATTATGACCTCTGGTGCAACCCCTGTTTAAGACTATATGCTCAGCCTCAACGTGGCGCAGGGGTGTAACCCACTGGGTGTCAAACCAGACATTTGGAGGGGCTAACCAGAGCATTATGCACAACGCTAATGAAATGACACTTGGAGATCGAAGAACGGCTCTCCAAGTGTGATACCAGCGATCGAAAAGAAGAAGACCTCTGGTACAAGTAGTTGACATTTGGAACATGGATTCTATTGGGAAATCATCATTATTGTTTTAGGATTCTGTAAATTTGCATAATGGCATACCTCGCTTTCCTAGATTCTATAGTTGGTAGGCCAAGTTACAGTATCTATCCGTGTAGGCAAGACGCCATATATCTGGTAATAATTTAGTGGCCTTTCTCTGAACATTTTCTAGTTTTGGGATGTTGACAAGATAGGCGTTCTGCACAAGGGCTTTGTAGTGCTATGAGCACATATGTTTATCAATTTGAAGCTGTGTTATATAGTCCCTGAATTTCGTTTGCTTTCTTTATACACAACTCATATGCATGCTATTGGAATATTATCCCAAGATCAGTGTCATAGCCTACAGTGATGATGGGTATTCTAAACATATAACTTCATTGGTAAGCTGTAGGGAAATTCTGGACTGATAGTATCATAGTTACATGTATGCGTAGTATTTTAAAACCCTATATGTTTTACACTTGCTTCCATTAAATCCTATATTCCACAGGTGTGAAGTCATAGGCTTGGTCTAAATCCTGTTGCAACTTAATGCAGTCATTTGGTCTTTTGACTGCATTAAGTATATATATATATATATATATCAGGGCTTCAAAAATGTCCATATTATCCGGATACGTCTTCGATGACCGGTAAATGAGACACAGCAATTATGTATTTTGTTAAATCATTGTGAATAAAAAACCCAGCAAATGTATCAAATAGAAGTCGCATCCAAATTTCAGCAGTTTGTGTAAATAAAAAATTTTTTGTGAGTTAAATAACGTATAAATGTTAAATAAAACGATATTTGAAACAAAATTGTGCAATATCTTCGCGGACATACCATCCAAATTACGTCACGACTCACTTCCTTGTATGATACAACTATCAACGGAAGTTATTTTAACGGGTACCAAATATGCTGATCGAATGGAATGTATAATACTTGGTTACCATCACGAAATGATTATATATATATATATATATATTACATTCCGAGTCCAGTATATTAAGTCCGTAAAATGCAGACAATTCTACCGAGTATTAATCAGCTTCTGCCATAGGACGAGGTTTTTATCAGAATTTTTTAGACGACAAGCTAATTAATACTATCAAAAGTTCAAATGATCGAATTGTGTTGCAACAAGATCAATAGCCAATAGTTTATAATACAAATGACACTCAGTAAGCTGCAACTGTTTACATCTGTCACATGGATAGTTTAAATTTCACTAGACGTCCATCTCAGTTGGCAACTAAATATTACATCATAGAGAAAGTAAGCTACTTACTGTAGTGATTCGAGCTCTCCAGGGCGCCGCTTATTATAAGTTAGCAGCCTTGTCTCGGTAATTACAACTGCATGCATGTACTGATTTAAATTCTGTATGTCCACAATACTCCTAGCTTCATTCACCAAGTATGAAGATAACCGTTCTAAGTCATTAGGCAGTGGTAGTTCTATAACCTTAGAAAACCTCCGGTCTGCAAGAGTGGAACAAGCTAAAGATGACACTTCCTTTGCCCAATTCTTTTCACATAAGCGCCGAAATATCCTGGCGTCCTCTGCTCTATCCATGTCCTTAGTGAGTAATGCATCAGTCTCTTTAAGGTCTGATAGCTCTTTAAGATGGTAGCCCATTTTTAGCGCATTGGATGGATGAGCAATATGCTCTCCATCAACACCACTGATCTCAGTCACACTTTGAGTAATTGCTCGAAACATACTTGGAACTAGAACGTCATCGAATGTGATGGAAGGATATTGGTCCCTAACCTTAATTAAAGCTCTAGCACAAAGTCTCATCTTGTTACTGGCATATGAGCCTCGTCTGAGTATATTCCTAATATTTGTCTTTAACGAAGTGTTACCTAATTCAATTAGAAGGGGATCATTGATGATGGCAACAGTCACTGGATCACTCGTGTTCATTTTAGCAAGAACCTCTTCTTTTAACAATAATGACGCACCTTTAAACATTTCCCCATTGCAGCTCTGCGATTGGAATTCAACTTGTCGTTTAGACAAATCTTCATTTTTCATCACACACCTTTTAGAATAGCTGTAATGTTTTGATAGATTGGCAACCCATAAAAAGCATTTTGGGCATGGAGAATAATCATCAAGATTCGGTTGAATAAGTCCACTAGGTCGTCTAGGTAGAAGTATTTCACCTTCTTTCTTCTCTTTCATTTTCAAATTGTGCACATGATCCCCTTTGTTCCTTAGTAACGTTAGAAACTTATTTTTGTCATAATCCGAAGTAGCCATTTGGAGCGCTTTCACATCGTCTTCGTCTTTATGCTTCGATAACAAATGACTGTGGATTTTAGTAACTAACTTTGAGCAAAAAATGCAGGAATGCTTTGATTTATAAACACGTGTTGTCTTTTTTACCTGTCCTTTCTTTCCTATCATTGACTTCTCGGTTTTTCTAAAAAAAACTTTATCATAATCGCGGAAGAATTGCTTATCTCTATTAATGTTTCCGAAAAGGTTAAATACCACACTTTCATCGTCATCTGAATCACTAGATACACTATTCATAACAATACTATCATCGTCTGTAAACTCAAATATTGGCACTTTAACCTGTTGCTGCACTCTTTGCTGGCACTCTTTATTTATCTGATGATTCTCATTGGTACTCAACTTTGAATAACAGCGTATATCTGAAATAAAGACAAACGCAATATACATGATCATATTTTGTCAAAAAAGCAACGACAACAAAATATATATATATATCTTTATTGTAGTGCGCCGGGCCCGCGACACCCCGAAGGGCTCGCCAGCAACCCAGCACTAAAAAATCCCCCGCCTCCCCTGCCCCAAGACCATCGCAGCACGAAGGCCGACAGCAAGATGTCTGACCAACACGTCTTCCATCACCCGACGCTGCCCGCTTATTGAGACAGCAAAACCTCTTGGTTCCTGTGGGGCCGCGTACGAATTTGCCCACCAAAGGGTTTATCTCGATTGTGACGTCAGAAGCTCTGCTTCTTACTACTTACTACTTAGGAAGCACACTTCCAAATTTATTTTATTTCAATATTATATAAATGATAAATTAACTCAGTTACAGATACACATGCATTACAAATTATCCCTGTATATTACATCTTTAACCTGACCACATTCAATAGCTGCGAGTGGCCCAGACATTCCTCTAACAGCAAATGGTCATGCAACCTCTCTACTACTGGTAACATGGTCCGCCGACCACTCAACGTCCATTGAACGCTCACCTCCGCCAACTCGCCCCTGAACACAATAGTAAGACGTAAGATTTTCTATGTGGTAGATTGTCGACGGGGCATCGAATGTTGTCACATTGAACTTGACGAGTGCCATTTGATTATGACGTCATTTGCTTATGATATTTGGATTTAATTCTAGGCTATAGATGAATCCAGTCTCTAGATCAATCATGTCATCACACTTAACCAGGTCACATATAGGTTGACGTCATAATCAAATTGGCCATGAATGGCCTAACTATGTCTGTCATAAACACTTAATAGCCTGTCAAGTTTATACGCACCGCATGTCTTTACCATTAAATAAACATTCTGTTGAATACCTTGAAATTAAGCCGACAGTGCACCGTTGCTGCCAAAAGCAGCGATGGCGCCCAGTCAAATTAACCTCAAAATATCCAACAGCCCGCTTATATAATAGTTTTCCGTAAGTTGAAAATCGATCGATCCCAACACCGGCAAAGCGTGGGCAGAGCATAGCGAGAAATGGGCTGGGTATAAGCAAAACTGGATTTATCCATCCTCAGTATATGACGTAAGCAGGCAGGGACGGTTCGCTAAAATTATTGTAATATAATAACTTGTGGATAAAAGTGAGCTCGAATTATTTACATAGCCGATGGTTAATTTGATCGGGTCTATGCAGCAACACTGATCTCCTGTGCACGTCATTAGACAACATTTCTAAGAGGTGCATATTCACAGCAAAATACCCGAAAGCAAAGCTGCACACCCTCAGGGGCCTAAATGAGACCCATTGTAAGCAAATGAAATAAATCCTAACATATGCCGATTTTAGCTGGAGCAAATCAATCTAATTTTTCAGAATCAAAGCTGAAATAGGGACTCGTGTCTCTAATTAAACTTCACAACTAAACAAGAGGCCCAAGGGCCTGTGGCGCTCACCTGCACCATTGGCATTTGACATATTTTGACATCTTAATGTCTAAACCATGAATACATAAATATGAATTTCATTAGTAAACATTAGACTAGTTGAACAGCATCCAGCGTGCTGGGACCTTTAGGTTTACTGAATATTGCACATCAAGCGTGGCAGGATTTCCTAAACGAATATAACCCCTTGACAAATCAAACGTCTATTCAAAACTCTAACATTATTCTACTTCTTGAAATGGAAAGAACTTTCAAATTCATCTTAATTTTGCTGCAAACTGGATGCAATGATGATATATAACACATATGTAAAGTTTCATTGGGATCTGATAAGCCCTTGATAAATTAAAAGACCATTGAAAAATATTAACATTCTTCTAATTCTAGGTTAAGCAGGATATAAGTCACATAACAATAAACGCAATCCAAACTCCATAAACATAAGCAAAAAATTAGAAAATCTTATTTATTGTCATGTAGACTAAATGCACTGGTGGTATAAAACAAAAATGCAGTTTTGTTGGGATTGGATACGTCTTTGATTGATTAAATATCAACTGAAAAACTTTAACATTCTTCTAATTCGTGGTTTAAGCAGGATATATATCACACAAAAATATTCTAAGCCCAAACCCGGTATAAGAATGAACGAAAAATGAAAAGCACAATTATTATGATGGAGACTGAATGCAATGCCAGCGTATGTAGCACAAATCTGTAAAGTGTTATTGACATGGGATACGCCATTGCTGAATTAAATGCCCAATGAAAAACTTTAACATTTATCTAATTCTTGGTGCAAAATAAGCTAAGTCCAAATCCTGGAAAAAATAGGGAAAAAGATCTGAAAATCATTTCAATCATTTCAGGCGGGGTGATCACCTTGGTCCGAAACAGCGTGAACGCTAGCCAGATCAAAACCTTTATGGAAGAGGCAGAATATATCAAGATCAAGGTAACAACCAGCAACTCTGTGATTGACATTGTCAATTATTACTGCCCTAATGACAAGAATCCCTCACTTGACACAATCCAGGTCCCGGACTGCCACTTCCTCATTGCGGGAGACTTTAATAGCCAGTCTCAGAGCTGGGGATACAGAACACTTGATATACGAGGGGAAGACATTGAAGCATGGCAAGATGAAAAGCACCTTTTACTTGTCAACGATCCCACAGATCAGCCTACTTTCTACTCGCGCCGGTGGCACTCCACAACAACGCCGGACTTGGCATTTTGTACAGAAGACATTCACAGAAACCTCCGTAGGTGGTCGGATCGCAGTTAGGAGGAAGCGCCCACCGCCCAGTCCTCCTCTCTCTTTCTGGAAGTATTTCAACAAGTTCACCTCAACATCCAAGGTGGAACTACAAAAAGGCAAATTGGAGTCTGTTCGGCATTCATTCCAATGAGCTTACCCAAAATATAGCAGTAGAAGGAAGAAACATCAACAATGCGGTCAAGGAATTTAATTCAAGTATCCTCAAGGCAGCCAACGAAGCGATTCCTCGAGGGTTCAGGAAAAACTACCGCCCCTACTGGACAACAGAACTGCAAGCAGCACATGATAAACTAGACAAGGCCAGAGAAGATGCAGAGGGTAATCCCTGTCATGAAAACCACTTCACACTACAACAAACTAAAGCCAGGTATCTAAAGACCAAGCTGGAGGCCAAAAGAAGAAGCTGGAGGGAAAAGACGGCAGGGTTTAATTTAGAGAGAGACACAACAAAGCTATGGAGACTGACTAAAGCACTGAATGATGAGGGTGTCGGGGGAGAGAAGATTACTCTTGAAGAAGATGGACAAACACTGTCAGGAAAGATGGCTGCAGATGCCTTTGCGAAGGCATATGCAAAAGAAAGCAACATTTCTATACCACGAATGCGTCAAAGAGGATAGAAAAGAGCAAAAGGAAAGAACAGACACCAACACTCACGATGCAATGAAAGTTCACATTAGTTTAGCAGAACTGAAGAAGTCTATCCGCCAATTGAAGAAGAAGAAATCTCCTGGGCCAGATGGCATTACGAATGAAATGATCCAACACCTTGGTAATGCATCTCTCCGCAAGTTGCTAGATATCTTTAATCTCAGCTGGACCAATGGAGAGGTTCTTCAGTGCTGGAAGGAAGCCAGAATGACTCCTATTCTGAAAAAAGGGAAGAACAAGACGAAAGTGCTGAGCTACCATCCTATCAGTCTTACAAGCTGCATATGCAAGACCATGGAGCGCATCGTCAACCAGCGGTTGCAGTGGTACCTGGAGTCAGAGAACACTATAGTTTCAGAGCAGGCTGGCTTCAGAAGATACAGGAGCACAGAAGATCAAACAACACATCTTGCACAGGTCATAGAGGACACCTTTCAAGCCAAGAAGGTGATGCTAGCTGCCTTTATTGATCTGCAGAAGGCATTTGACAAGGTGTGGAAGGATGGCCTCCTCGTGAAGCTCCGGCGCACAGGCATCAGTGGCAACATGTTCCAATGGACCAAGTCATACCTACACAATCGCAGAGCTAGGGTGCTGGTGGATGGACAATCTGGACAGAATGTATTGCTGAGACAAGGGGTACCACAAGGCGGAGTATTATCATCAACTCTGTTCATACTCTTCATTAATGACATTGTAGCAGAGCTGCCCAATGGGATCCAAGCAGCCCTCTATGCAGATGACCTCGTACTCTGGTGCACCGAGGAGTACACAACGACTGCCACGTACAGAATGCAGCTCGCCTTGGACAGAATTACAGCTTGGGCCAATCGCTGGTGTATTACCATCAACAAAGAAAAATCATCAGCTATGCTAGTCTCACTGTCCACCAAAACCAAGGTTGGCAATCTGACACTCGGCGGTACTCCACTCGAGTACGAGGACCAGCAGACATACCTGGGAATCACCTATGACAGATTAACATGGAAGGAGCACATCCAGAATGCAGAGGCAAAGGCCAGAAGAAAGCTAAACATCATGAGGAAGCTGGCAGGAACAAAGTGGGGTGCCAATGAAAGGATCCTCAAGACACCTAGGTGCCTACGACCACACCTTGAGTATGGATCCAGCTCATGGATGACAGCAGCTAAATCTCATCAACAGAACCTCGACAGAGTACAAAACCAGGCACTGCGCATCATCACTGGTGGAATGAGATCAACACCAATAGAAAAAATGGAGCAGACAGCAGGCATCCCCCCCACTTAGTAAAGGAAGGGAATGCAAAGCACTGATCCAAGCTGCAAAGTTCAAATCGTTCAACAACCACCCGATGAAGATCAGGCAAGCACAGCTGTCATCAGGAACACTTAAAAGATCAAGTTTTGTGAGAGCCAAAAGCACTTCAAAGGAAACACCAAGAAATGGTGCCAGCACAAATAGAAGACCCAAACCACACCCTTGATCCTCCATCCTGGGAAAACAAACTAGAGAGCATAGCTATTCGCACCACAGTACCTCATCTCAAAACCAAAGATGAACACAGTGATGTGAGCAAGAAGGCCCTGACCCTAGCCATGCTGGAAGAAATGTACCCTCAGGAGACATGGATAAGGATCTACACAGATGGATCAGCCAAAGATGCAATTAGGGGCGGAGGTGCCGGACTGCACATACAGTATCCAAACGTACAGGCGGTTCCACCTTACGACATCGCCCGCTTGTCCTTGTGGAGTAGCAGAACAGACAACAGAGCACATACTTCAATGTTGCAGTACGTATCAGCTGCTGAGAGAAGAGATCTGGCCTTTGTCAACCTCTTTTCTTGAAAAGCTGTATGGGCCTGTGGAAGAACTGCAGAAAACCACAGATTTCATCTTGAGAACGGCTCTCCAAGTGTGATACCAGCGATCGAAAAGAAAAAGAAGAAGAATTTCAATTATGATGTAGAGCAGATGCAATGACGGCATAGATCAAATCTTTAAAGTTTTATTAACATCGAATAAGTCCTTGATGAATTAAATGTCCATTGAAAAACTTTAAAATTTACATAATTCGCGCCGGATGCCGAACGTCATTTGGATAGCTATATCGAGATCTGCTTCTTCACTATGGGCTCGACAAAAATGCATTCAGAGAAATTATTACACATTTGCACAAGTGCAATCAGGTAATTGCAGACAAGCACCACCCCGTTTTGTCACACCTTTTAAAAATATTTAGGAATTTCTATTGAGACCAGTTTGGATATCAAAATGTATTGTAACAACATATCATGTGTTCAAATCTTCTTTAAGAGTCATCCATTGATCTGGAATTTGATCTGGCCCCGATCCATGTTTTCTTAATCGGGACCACGGACACATTCGGGAAATCCTCTGTATCCACAACAGCCATAGTGAATAGCACAAACAACTCTACTATGCTAGAAGTTATGGCGTTTCATCAGTTTGTTAAGATAGTTTTCTATTTGACAACTTGTGCAAATGCCAATTAAACCATTGATCTCTCATCGACCTAGTGAATGGATTTTCAGAAGAACAATACTATGATCTTTTTTTTTGCGTCGGGAGAGTGTATAATAATCGGCTCTGTCACAACAATCTCACGGGATCCAGAAATTGATATCCTGGTGCCCGAAGTACATGATTATTCATTGACCTGCCTGGACCAGGCCTATTCAAAACACAGACTTAAATGAAAGCGATTACTTACCTTTAGGCAGGAATGTGACATCTTCACTGTTGACACTCTCCGAAGATGAGGGACTGTCAGTTTCTGTGGCTATCAGCTCTTCCTGTAATATTATAACTGGTTCCACCTCCGGCACTTCGTCACATACGGGATACACAGAGGAATCAGCTGAAAGTGAGTCATCATACAAGTACAATTATTGTCGGAATGCCATCTTTGGATGGGAAAGGTTTTACATGTATATGTGAATGGTGAGTGCATGTCATATGTTTTGTAGAATGAAAATAACTGGCATGAATGGGTGACACTGTGACAAGAGAACATGGTGCTAGATTTACAATTTTTAAAACTACACATCACAAACTGTGAGTAATGATGAAGATGACAGTACTTCAGGATTTGCCGATAATCCTTCACTACATAAATTGTGTTGTATAATATTCCCAACACAGTATGGTGTTTGCAGATGTCGAAGCCGGGTGACCGGGCTGCCCTCAGTTGGGGGTGCATCCTCTTCTTCTTTGCCGTCGTCCAATGACGGGTGAACAGGGTCATGAGTTACCATCATCACGGCGGTTGTGCTTATCTCGACTGGTGGTGGTTTGTGTGTGCGTCTCTTGCAGTTGAAGGGCTTTCCCTGGACAGCACGTCCTTCTTGAGGGGACGGTTGGGTTATCCACAGGGAAGGGGAGGTGCGTGCGAGAGGCGTCTGCTGTGTAGCGATCTTAGGGCATGTGCGAGAGATAGAAAGGACCGTAGGTGGCTTTCCTTTACCGCATGTGGTTTTCGATCTTTCAAACCTGTGATCGAGCTTAGCTCTTTAGGTGAATCTTTCACAGGGCACACGTGTGGTGATCAGAAGCACTTAGCACTCCTCCAGTCTGATTTTCTTTCAGGCCTTTCAGGCCAGGTGAGCTAATAAACACGACAGACTAGTCAGATCTGTTTTATTATATTGATTTTATTCATAAATTCTACTTAGACAACTGAAGATATTGCCGATATTCGGAAATCAGACGATGACGATAACGATAATATCGCGATAGTCTCGATATTATTGTGGAATTGCCCAGCTTCACTGGACCAGGCCTAATCAAAACATAGACTTAAATGCAAGAGATTACTTACCATTAGGTAGGAATGTGATGCCTTCACTGTTGTAACAATCGGAAGATGAGGGACTGTCAGTTTCTGTGACTATCAGGTTTTCCTGTAATATTATAACTGGTTCCACCTCCGGCACTTCGTCATATAAAGCATCATCAGGATATACAGAAATGAGAGTGTCATCTGAAAATGTGTCATCATACAAGCACAATTATTGTCAGAATCCCTACTTAAGATATTTTAGTGAGGATCATCATTTGACTTTGGCATCTTAATATCTAAACCATGAATACATAAACATGAATTTCATTAGTAAACATTAGACTAGTTGAACAGCATCCAGCGTGCTGGGACCTTTAGGTTTACTGAATATTGCACATCATGCGTGGCAGGATTTCCTAAACTACTATAACCCTTTGACAAATCAAATGTCTATTCAAAACTCTAACATTATTCTACTTCTTGAAAAGGACATGCAAAACATGTAAAAGAATGGAAAGAACGTTCAAATTCATCTTAATTTTGCTGCAAACTGGATGCAATGATGACATATAACACATATGTAAAGTTTCATTGGGATCTGATAAGCCCTTGATAAATTAAAAGACCATTGAAAAATATTAACATTCTCCTAATTCTAGGTTAAGCAGGATATAAGTCACACAACAATAAATGCAATCCAAACTCCATAAACATAAGGAAACAAGTCAAATCAATAAATAGATGTATGCTCCCCGAAGGCATACTCTGCAGAGAAACTGAATGGATAACCCCGAAGGCATATTATTCAGGGAAAGGTTTGAAACTGTAGCTCAGACACAGAGAAACGAACTTGAAATTGTCAATGAGATATCACCATATTAGGCCATCCTTAAAATATTGTTGGTTTGGGGTAATGATGTTAAATCCACAATTTGGGGAGTAGGAATGATTCGGTGGGCCATCATTCTTTTGGTCTGGCAGGATTTGGCCTAACAAACAATTTGTTAAGGATAGCTTAATAAAAGCAAAATCTAAGTTTCTCTAAATAAACACACTTAGACTTTGCTTGGCACCGTATGAAAAATACATATATAAACTATGTTCAAAATGAACAGAGATATTTTCTGTAATAATCAATATCATGTTTGGTGACCATATGTGAAAATGTCTTGAAACTATGGCCCGGAGAAACATTTTCTGTGATATTCAGTCGACCATGAAAAGTAAGTCAGCATGACCTACTTTTCATACTGTGCACACCTTCTCCCTAAGATGCATCCACATACCAAGTTTGGTGACCATATGTGAAGGTCTTGAAACCATGGCCCGGACAAACATTTTGTGTGATATTCAGGCGACCATGAAAAGTAGGTCAGCATGACTTACTTTTCATACTGTGCACACATTCTCCCTAAGATGCATCCACATACCACGTTTGGTGACCATATGTACAAGTCTTGAAACTTTTGCACGGACAAACATTTTCTGTGATATTCAGTCGACCATGGAAAGTAGGTCAGCATGAACTACATTTGACCTGCTTTTCATACACCGCACACCTTCTCGCTAAGATGCATCCACATACCAAGTTTGGTGACCATATGTGCAAGTCTTGAAACTATGGCACGGACAAACATTTTCTGTGATATTCAGTCGACCATGAAAAGTAGGTCAGCATGACCTACTTTTGACCGACCTTTCTACTCTGCACACCTTCATCCCTAAGATGCATCCACATACCAAGTTTGGTGAGCACATGCGCAAAAGTCTTGAAACTATGCCCCCGGACAAACATTTTCTGTGGTATTCAGTCGACCATGAAAAGGAAGTCAGCATGACCTACTTTTCATACTCCGCACACCTTCTCCCTAAGATGTATCCACATACCAAGTTTGGTGACCATATGTGAAAAAGCCTTGAAACTATGCCCCGGACAAACATTTCCTGTGATATTCAGTCGACCATGAAAAGTAGGTCAGCATGACCTAGGGCTGCGCGATATACCGATACCATATTTAAAACCGATATCCTACACTGACGGTTTCATAACCGATTATAAGAAATAAATATCGAAAAACCGAATATGAACATATTTTCGGTTTTTCGTATCAGGATTGTTAAAAATAAAAGATACTAACGAGCATGGAAAGTGTAATGAATAATAATGATCATACTTTCCATTAAGCTACGTTCGGGGCAACTAATAATTGAACGTGGCCCCAATTGCGCATATTGTGTAACTCCATGTAACTCGATGTACGCCGAGAAAAATCAAGCAGCGAATTAATTAAATAAATATCCACTCGTCTTTTCTCTGGTAGTCTCCGATAAATTTGCAATATAAAACACAATACTAACGCGGGAATTTGTCATTGAAATTTGTATCGGGGAAAACATTTCTAAACAACGGCATCCATTTTATTTACGTCACCGGCTAATTAACATAATGCAAAGTCGTCCCAAAACTAAATCGCCCGAATGCCTAAAAATCTCGCCAATAAATATAATGCTGAATACATTTTGCTGATTAGGATATAATTTTAAATAAAATTATTACTCAAACCGTTTTTAAAACGTTATCTTCTATACACAGTATTATATTAACTTATGAAATTCGCGTTCGCAATATTACAGTTAATATTTTCTTCAAGGCATGATTTCGTCGCCGGGCCGAATTGAAAATGAAAGAAGAAAGGGAGATAATTACATCATAATTAATTACAATCACGTGATTTACGTCTTTTCGCAACCTGTTTTGCTGATGATTTATGATTAATTTTGACAAAATAAACGATGCTTATTTAACTGTGCGTAATATTTAGGTGGTCTAATTAATAATTTCACTCCCGCGATGATGGATATTATGAGGTATATTAAGCTTTAAAGGCGTAAAATGTTACGAATGTATCAGGGCGTGAAAATACGTTCTGTTTTCGTGCTATTTTCTATAATTTAAATTTTTTGTTTCATGCCCATAAAACCGATATTCGGTTAAAACCGATATGAAAAGTCATATCGAAACCGATATGGCTGTAAGCCAAACCACGCAGCCCTAGCATGACCTACTTTTCATACTCTGCACGCCTTCTCCCTAAGATGCATCCACATACCAAGTTTGGTGACATTATGTGAAAAAGCCTTGAAACTATGCCCCGGACAAACTTATATATGGTGAACGGACGAATGGACAGACAAAGCGGCGACTATATGCACCCGCAAATTTTTTTTCGGGAAGCATAAAAATTAGAAAATCTTATTTATTGTCAAGTAGACTAAATGCACTGGTGGTATAAAACAAAAATGCAGTTTTGTTGGGATTGGATACGTCTTTGATTGATTAAATATCAACTGAAAAACTTTAACATTCTTCTAATTCGTGGTTTACGCAGGATATATATCACACAAAAATATTCTAAGCCCAATACCCGGTATAAGAATGAAAGAAAAATGAAAAGCACAATTATTATGATGGAGACTGAATGCAATGCCAGCATAGGTAGCACAAATCTGTAAAGTGTTATTGACAAGGGATACGCCATTGCTGAATTAAATGCCCAATGAAAAACTTTAACATTTATCTAATTCTTGGTGCAAAATAAGCTAAGTCCAAATCCTGGAAAAAATCTGAAAATCATTTCAATTATGATGGAGAGCAGATGCAATGATAGCATAGATCAAATCTTTAAAGTTTTATTAACATCGAATAAGTCCTTGATGAATTAAATGTCCATTGAAAAACTTTAAAATTTACATAATTCGTGTCGGATGCCGAACATCATTTGGATCGCTATATCGAGATCTGCTTCTTCACAAAAATGCATTCAACCAATGTTATTAGCCCAATGGAATATTAAAGTCTGCATAAGGAACTAAGTTGCTCTGATTGTTAAGTCTTTAGAGAAATTATTACACATTTGCACAAGTGCAACCAGCTAATTGCAGACAACCACCACCCCATTTTGTCACATCTTTTAAAAATATTTTGGATTTTTAGCATTTCATCTTCAATTTCTATTGAGACCAGAGTTGGGATATCAAAATGTATTGTAACAACATATCATGTGTTCAAATCTTCTTTAAGAGTCATCCATTGATCTGGAATTTGACCTGGCCCCGATCCATGTTTTCTTAATCGGGACCACGGACACATTCGTGAAATCCTCTGTATCCACAACAGCAATAGTGAATAGCACAAACAACTCTACTATGCTAGAAGTTATGGCATTTCATCAGTTTGTTAAGATAGTTTTCCATTTGACAACTTGTGCAAATGCCAATTAAACCATTGATCTCTCATCGACCTAGTGAATGGATTTTCAGAAGAACAATACTATGATCCTTATTTTGTGTCGGAAGGAAGTGTATAAAAATCGGCTCTGTCACAACAATCTCATGGGATCCAGAAATTGATATCCTGGTGCCCGAAGTACATAATTATTCATTGACCTGCCTGGACCAGGCCTATTCAAAACACAGACTTAAATGAAAGCGATTACTTACCTTTAGGCAGGAATGTGACATCTTCACTCTTGAAACTCTCCGAAGATGAGGGACTGTCAGTTTCTGTAGCTATTAGCTTTTCCTGTAATATTATAACTGGTTCCACCTCCGGCACTTCGTTACATACGGGATACACAGAGGAATCAGCTGAAAGTGAGTCATCATACAAGTACAATTATTGTCGGAATGCCATCTTTGGATGGAAAAGGTTTTACATGTATATGTGAATGGTGAGTGCATGTCATATGTTTTGTAGAATGAAAATAACTGGCATGAATGGGTGACACTGTGACAAGAGAACATGGTGCTAGATTTACAATTTTTAAAACTACACATCACAAACCGTGAGTAATGATGAAGATGACAGTACTTCAGGATTTGCCGATAATCCTTCACTACATAAATTGTGTTGTATAATATTCCCAACACAGTATGGTGTTTGCAGATGTTGAAGCCGGGTGACCGGGCTGCCCTCAGTTGGGGGTGCATCCTCTTCTTCCTTGCCGTCATCCAATGACGGGTGAACAGGGTCACGAGTTACCATCATCACGGCGGTGGTGCTTATCTCGAGTGGTGGTGGTTTGTGTGTGCGTCTCTTGCAGTTGCGTCTCTTGCAGTTGAAGGGCTTTCCCTGGACAGCACGTCCTTCTTGAGGGGACGGTTGGGTTATCCACAGGGAAGGGCAGGTGCGTGCGAGAGGCGTCTGCTGTGTAGCGATCTTAGGGCATGTGCGAGAGATAGAAAGGACCGTAGGTGGCTTTCCTTTACCGCATGTGGTTTTCGATCTTTCAAACCTGTGATCGAGCTTAGCTCTTTAGGTGAATCTTTCACAGGGCACACGTGTGGTGATCAGAAGCACTTAGCACTCCTCCAGTCTGATTTTCTTTCAGGCCTTTCAGGCCAGGTGAGCTAATAAACACGACAGACTAGTCAGATCTGTTTTATTATATTGATTTTATTCATAAATTCAACTTAGACAACTGAAGATATTGCCGATATTCGGAAATCAGACGATGACGATAACGATAATATCGCGATAGTCTCGATATTATTGGGGAATTGCCCAGCTTCACTGGACCAGGCCTAATCAAAACATAGACTTAAATGCAAGAGATTACTTACCTTTAGGTAGGAATGTGATGCCTTCACTGTTGTAACAATCGGAAGATGAGGGACTGTCAGTTTCTGTGACTATCAGGTTTTCCTGTAATATTATAACTGGTTCCACCTCCGGCACTTCGTCACATAAAGCATCATCAGGATATACAGAAATGACAGTGTCGTCTGAAAATGTGTCATCATACAAGCACAATTATTGTCAGAATCCCTACTTAAGATATTTTAGTGAGGATCATCATTTGACTTTGGCATCTTAATATCTAAACCATGAATACATAAACATGAATTTCATTAGTAAACATTAGACTAGTTGAACAGCATCCAGCGTGCTGGGACCTTTAGGTTTACTGAATATTGCACATCATGCGTGGCAGGATTTCCTAAACTACTATAACCCTTTGACAAATCAAATGTCTATTCAAAACTCTAACATTATTCTACTTCTTGAAAAGGACATGCAAAACATGTAAAAGAATGGAAAGAACGTTCAAATTCATCTTAATTTTGCTGCAAACTGGATGCAATGATGACATATAACACATATGTAAAGTTTCATTGGGATCTGATAAGCCCTTGATAAATTAAAAGACCATTGAAAAATATTAACATTCTCCTAATTCTAGGTTAAGCAGGATATAAGTCACACAACAATAAATGCAATCCAAACTCCATAAACATAAGGAAACAAGTCAAATCAATAAATAGATGTATGCTCCCCGAAGGCATACTCTGCAGAGAAACTGAATGGATAACCCCGAAGGCATATTATTCAGGGAAAGGTTTGAAACTGTAGCTCAGACACAGAGAAACGAACTTGAAATTGTCAATGAGATATCACCATATTAGGCCATCCTTAAAATACTGTTGGTTTGGGGTAATGATGTTAAATCCACAATTTGGGGAGTAGGAATGATTCGGTGGGCCATCATTCTTTTGGTCTGGCGGGATTTGGCCTAACGAACAATTTGTTAAGGATAGCTTAATAAAAGCAAAATCTAAGTTTCCCTAAATAAACACAGTTAGACTTTGCTGGGCACCGTATGAAAAATACATATATAAACTATGTTCAAAATGAACAGAGATATTTTCTGTAATAATCAATATCAAGTTTGGTGACCATATGTGAAAATGTCTTGAAACTATGGCCCGGAGAAACATTTTCTGTGATATTCAGTCGACCATGAAAAGTAAGTCAGCATGACCTACTTTTCATACTGTGCACACCTTCTCCCTAAGATGCATCCACATACCAAGTTTGGTGACCATATGTGAAGGTCTTGAAACCATGGCCCGGACAAACATTTTGTGTGATATTCAGGCGACCATGAAAAGTAGGTCAGCATGACTTACTTTTCATACTGTGCACACATTCTCCCTAAGATGCATCCACATACCACGTTTGGTGACCATATGTACAAGTCTTGAAACATTTGCACGGACAAACATTTTCTGTGATATTCAGTCGACCATGAAAAGTAGGTCAGCATGAACTACATTTGACCTGCTTTTCATACACCGCACACCTTCTCGCTAAGATGCATCCACATACCAAGTTTGGTGACCATATGTGCAAGTCTTGAAACTATGCCCCCGGACAAACATTTTCTGTGGTATTCAGTCGACCATGAAAAGGAGGTGAGCATGACCTACTTTTCATACTCCGCACACCTTCTCCCTAAGATGTATCCACATACCAAGTTTGGTGACCATATGTGAAAAAGACTTGAAACTATGCCCCGGACAAACATTTCCTGTGATATTCAGTCGATCATGAAAAGTAGGTCAGCATGACCTACTTTTGATACTCTGCACGCCTTCTCCCTAAGATGCATCCACATACCAAGTTTGGTGACATTATGTGAAAAAGCCTTGAAACTATGCCCCGGACAAACTTATATATGGTGAACGGACGGACGGACGAATGGATGGACGAATGGACAGACAAAGCGGAGACTATATGCACCCGCAAATTTTTTTTCGGGAAGCATAAAAATTAGAAAATCTTTTTTATTGTCAAGTAGACTAAATGCACTGGTGGTATAAAACAAAAATGCAGTTTTGTTGGGATTGGATACGTCTTTGATTGATTAAATATCAACTGAAAAACTTTAACATTCTTCTAATTCGTGGTTTACGCAGGATATATATCACACAAAAATATTCTAAGCCCAAACCCGGTATAAGAATGAAAGAAAAATGAAAAGCACAATTATTATGATGGAGACCGAATGCAATGCCAGCATAGGTAGCACAAATCTGTAAAGTGTTATTGACAAGGGATACGCCATTGCTGAATTAAATGCCCAATGAAAAACTTTAACATTTATCTAATTCTTGGTGCAAAATAAGCTAAGTCCAAATCCTGGAAAAAATCTGAAAATCATTTCAATTATGATGGAGAGCAGATGCAATGATGGCATAGATCAAATCTTTAAAGTTTTATTAACATCGAATAAGTCCTTGATGAATTAAATGTCCATTGAAAAACTTGAATCAACTAATTGCAGACAACCACCACCCCATTTTGTCACATCTTTTAAAAATATTTTGGATTTTTAGCATTTCATCTTCAATTTCTATTGAGACCAGAGTTGGGATATCAAAATGTATTGTAACAACATATCATGTGTTCAAATCTTCTTTAAGAGTCATCCATTGATCTGGAATTTGACCTGGTCCCGATCCATGTTTTCTTAATCGGGACCACGGACACATACGGGAAATCCTCTGTATCCACAACAGCAATAGTGAATAGCACAAACAACTCTACTATGCTAGAAGTTATGGCGTTTCATCAGTAAAGATAGTTTTCCATTTGACAACTTGTGCAAATGCCAATTAAACCATTGATCTCTCATCGACCTAGTGAATGGATTTTCAGAAGAACATTACTATGATCCTTATTTTGTGTCGGAAGGAAGTGTATAAAAATCGGCTCTGTCACAACAATCTCATGGGATCCAGAAATTGATATCCTGGTGCCCGAAGTACATGATTATTCATTGACCTGCCTGGACCAGGCCTATTCAAAACACAGACTTAAATGAAAGCGATTACTTACCTTTAGGCAGGAATGTGACATCTTCACTCTTGAAACTCTCCGAAGATGAGGGACTGTCAGTTTCTGTAGCTATCAGCTTTTCCTGTAATATTATAACTGGTTCCACCTCCGGCACTTCGTTACATACGGGATACACAGAGGAATCAGCTGAAAGTGAGTCATCATACAAGTACAATTATTGTCGGAATGCCATCTTTAGATGGGAAAGGCTTTACATGTATATGTGAATGGTGAGTGGATGTCATGTTTTGCAGAATTAAAATAACAGGCAGGAATGGGTGACACTAAGACAAGAGAACATGGTGCTAGACCTACATTTTTTAAAACAACACATATCACAAACCATGAGTAATAATGAGGACGACAGTACTTCAGGATTTGTTGATAATCCTTCACTACATAAATTGTGTTGTATAATATTCCCGACACAGTATAGTGTTTGCAGATGTTGAAGCCGGGTGACCGGGCTGCCTTCAGTTGGGAGTGCGTCCTCTTCTTCCTTGCCGTCATCCAACAGCTGGTGGACAGGGTCACAAGTTACCATCATCACGGCGGTGCTGCTTATCTCAAGTTGTGGTGGTTTGTGTGTGCGTCTCGCGCAGTCCTCTCCCTGGTCGGCGGGTCGTTCTTGTGAGGGGATGGTTGTGTTATCCACAGGGAAGGGGAGGTGCGTGCGAGAGATGTCTGCTGTGTAGCGTTCTTAGGGCATGTGCGAGAAGTGGAAAAGACTGTAGGTGGCTTTCCTTTACCGCATGTGGTTTTCGATCTTTCAAACCTGCGTTCGAGCTTAGCTCTTTAGGTGAATATTTCACAGGGCACTAGTGTGGTGATCAGAAGCACTTGGCACTCCTCCAGTCTGATTTTCTGAAGAATTTTGGAGTCAGGATTGTTGGTGGGAATGTGTATGCATACATTCCCATCCAGCTGATAGCTAGCGCATCTGCTGCGCTAGCGCTCGGATCTGAAATCGGAGCGACGTACGTAGGTCATCTTCGCATTCTTCTTCGTTGCGAAGAAATCTATGTTGGGTTTCCCCCAGTGGTCGAACAGACGATCCGCCACACATTGATTTAGTTGTCATTCCGTAGGTAAAACACTCACCCTTCGGCTCAATAAGTCTGCTAGCAGATTTAATCTTCCCAGAATATGAACTGCTTTCAGGGTAATCCTGTGATCCAGGCACCAACAAAGCAGTTTCCAAGTCATCATACAGAGACTGGGCGACTTCGTTCCGCCCTGGCGGTTTATGTAAGTCACTACTGTTGAGTTGTCTGATCGAATTAGAACACTCTTGCCCTGAACTTTCTGTAAGAAATGTTCCAGGCCCAGGACTACTGCTCTTATTTCCAGTAGATTTATATGTTCCTTTGACTGTTCCAGATTCCAAAGCCTTGATATCGTGGATTCTTCCAGGAAAGCTCCCCACCCCTCCATCGATGCATCTGTATACATCGTTAACTGAGGGTGAGGAGGGGTTAACATTACCCCCGCCAGGAGATTCTCTGTCTTCAACCACCATTGAAGGTGATGAATTAGAGGCTCCAACACTGACACGCTTGAGTCCAGTGAACCTGTACTCTGGGTCCATTGTGTCATGAGAAATAACTGTATCGGCCGCCTGCGTAAGGCCGCCTGAGGAAAGACTGGTTCCAGAGAAAACATCAATCCCAGCATTCTCAGATAAACCCATGCCAGGACATGACGACTATTACTGAGATGAGTATCTGTACCCTCTCCTGAGTAGGATAAACATATCCTATCCCCAGATCGAAGAACATTCCCAGGTAAACAAACTTCTGGGATGGAATCAGCTATGATTTTTGAAAATTTATTATCCAGCCTAAATCTGTGAGAGTTTTCAAAACTATCTCCAGATTTGCTGATAAACTTTCCTGGTTGTGTGCTTTTAACAGCCAGTCGTCTATGTACGTGTGGACTGCTATGTTTCTCCTGCGGAGGTATGCTGTCATCGCATGAACCACCCTGGTGAAGACCCGAGGAGCCGTAGAAATTCTGAAGGGTAACACCCTGAATTCCCACTGTCTGCCCTGGAATGCAAATCTCAGGAAGCGACGGAAACCCCTCGCTATTGGATTGTGGAAATAAGCATCCTTCAAATCTATAGAAGCTGTCCACATTCCCTTCTCCAACCCTGCCAACACCCATCTCACAGTTTCCATCTTGAAACTGGGTGTGTCTATGAACTTGTTCAATGGCTTGAGGTTGAGAATTGGTCTCCACCCTCCAGTGCTTTTCGTTACCAAGAACACGGTTGAATAGAAGCCCGGGCAATTTTGCGCCAGTTGAATTGCTTCCTTGTGTATGAGGGAATTTATTTCCTCCTCTATACACAACCGCTGATCTGGATCTCTTGAAATTTGAGTCCAGACCGGCACCAGAGACAGTTGCGATGGTGGACCTGTTATCCAGTCAGGATGATACCCGACTGAAAGCCATCGCAAGACTAAACGGTCCTGAGTCAACCGTTCCCACTCTTGCATGTGGTTGGCCAATCAGCCTCCCACTGGTCCACCTAGGGAGAGGTGGACATAAGAAGCGCAAGAGTGGCACTGTCTCCTGGTGCAGATGCACTGGAGTAGCTCTTACTGTGGTAATCACCCTGTCAGGTATGATTACCACGACCAGATCCTCGCGCACCACGGCCCGCACCACGGTGCGCGGGCGGCTGCCTGGCTGGCTGCGCCAGAGGAGCCTGTGCCCCCCTCGTTGCTGGCCGAAGCACACGCGGCCATGGCCGACGCTGCGCTGGTGGCTGGCCTCTGACCTGGCCACCGCCACCTCCAGCCTGCAGGGGATGACGCGCAGGGGGAGCCGCACGAACGCGCTCTCTACGGAGCACTTCAAATTGCTCCCGTAATGCCCACTGGTTATTGACCAGGGTAACCGTCTCCTGGAGATGCCTACATCCCTCACCTCCAGAGACCAGGACCTGTCATAGGCGTACGCAGCAGCCTATTATACAAATCCTGGGACGGGCACAAGTTATCAAGAGCAAACGTGCGCCTCGCCCGGACACTCCTGGTTACAGACCGGGTTAAACAGTCCAAAGCCAAATTAATTCCATCTTGGATGGCTCTCTGGACAGTCACCGGACTAGGCTGACGTAATGCGAATGCCGTTACTATCACTTGTAACAACTGTGAGACATGCGAAAGCGCCGCAATGGACGCCCTCGAACTCTCTTCCACATCACGTAACGCGGTGTTAGCCGAACGCACCACGTTCGAACACAGTGCTCCCGTGTCAGACCGGGAACCTGGCCACGTATCTTCACCCAGCGCTGCACGGTCATCCGTGCTTGGCTTCGGTACTACACCGTATAGCTGATATTGATCAGCTGTAATACGGTACCGCTTTGCCACTTCGCGGGGGGGGGGGGGGCCTTCGCTAAACGTCCATGTGCACTAATAGACGTCTCCGCCGCAGTGAACATATCAACAATATGATCAGCTAACGGCAAAGATGGCATAGCGGTAACAGTCGGTTTACCTGCCAGCCACGGGCGCTGGTCCCGTGGACTGGCCGACTGAACCACGGCAAGATCTGGTCTGACGTTAATTAGCCACTGACAAGCGTCAGACCAGTCTTCCTCCGTGGCCATCTGTGAATGCTCTACAAGACGAGGGCCTTCGTCATCCTCCTGAGCAATCACAGGTGTGTACGTGGCTGGAGGAACTGATACGCCTGGAAAGCCAGAGAAAGCATGCGGGCCTGAAAGAACAGGCATGCTAAACTGACTGGCTTGACCAGGAGCAGGTGCCGTGGCATTGCGTGGGGAAATATTCACCACAGCACGGCCCTGGCCAGCACCTGCTACACCATCGGCAAGCCGAGGTATGCAGTAAAACTGGCCATCAGATCCAGCCCGGGCTACCTTCTGCGCCGTGAACACTACTCCTGCATGAGTAGTACCGTGGACAATGTCGCCCGTGTTCCCCGCGAGGGGTGCACGCACGTCAATGTCCATGGCCACGGCACCAGAAGGAGAACCCAGCAGATAATCCTCTCCTTCCTGGCCAGAAAGATTAGACTCCAGGTTAGCAAAGAAGAGAGGTACCATAGGAGGAACTGGTACCTGCAGGGTACGGATAATCCTGGCCTGATAGGCAGGCAGGTTCCAGCGACACCTGACCACGAACAACAGGCGCGGCAAGCCTGCTGCCAGTGCTCTTACCGTGGATTTCACCCTCTATTAGGGCCACCTCTGAATCATGGTCGAAAACTGATAGGTCCCTAAATAGCACCGATTCAGAGGCGGGGATTATCTGCTCCGGAGCAGATGAAGAGGACAACGAAAGATTTGGACCAGGAAGCATGCCACGAAGCAATTCTGGAACCAAATCTTTAATTGTCCTCTTCATCTCTCCCATCATCTCATATGGAAGGCCTCCATATCCATAGCGGACGAGGCCTTCCTCTTACCCTTCTTACCAGAAGCCTCTTTCTTACTCTTCCTCTCCTCCTCTGGAGCCTTCTCCCTGGTCTGTAATGAGAGAAATTCAGACATTAGCTCCCCCCCCCCCCCCTCCTTTTACAGATCTCACATTTAAGCAATGGCCCACATGGGCTGCACTGGGAGCATAAATGGGGGAAGAACTTGTCAAGAATAAATCTTCCACATGAAGGACAACCAGGCCTCTGAAACACAGCAGAGGACGAAGACAATGAGTATTACAGATATTGAATTAGAACACAACACGAAATAAACAAGGAGGAAGGGGCCATAAGACCCAAGCTAATAATGATAATAAATCAGCGTTGGACAAAACTTATAACTGATAGTAAGGCGCAAGGCTGATTATGACGTCATAACTTCAAAAATAAGAAGTTAAATCGATCCGAAACAAAACCTCCAGGTGTAAGGACGAATTGTAATCCTATCCAGACCATTCTAACTAGACCGGATAGTTTATACAGACTATACAAACATCAGATAAACAATGATAAATGGCAGTAAGATTTTATAAATATTGTCAAATATAATTGAAATGCCTCATATCATAACTAGAGTACCTGAGTCTTTAGCATAGACAAACCATCTGATCTGATGAACCGAACGCTCCACAAACATTATGACCTCTTAACTCTCTCCACCTTAGGGGGGAAGGAAGTAGATCAAGAGGGCAAAGTGAGAAGAGGCCTCCAACTCACTGGGAAAAGATTTTTGGTTAGATAACCTTACAATGTTAGTAGGAAATGGAACCTTGGTGGAGAGAAAACCAAACTCTCCGAAGATGTTATGTCCTAACACTCCTAGGTAGATACCTGTGGACATAAACACAGAGAGATTAGTATTTCATAGCGCCATTTCGAAATAAACTAGTTATTTTAGGCGCTTATCATGATAAACGCGAGTCCCGGAAACACATTACACCGGGAAAAACTCGCTAAAATATAATAGAAGTCACCTGATGGCTAGGTCCTGGGCGCTCCTCTGGAGTAGTAACACGTTCTGCCATATTAATCCAGGAGAAATAGAACTTCTACACAGCCAAAACATTCAGAAATTAAGGAAAAGCCTATGAGCATAGAAAACATGAGTTGTCTCTCAGCCAATAAATTAGCAAAGAGGAAGTACTAGTCGGCGCATGCGCGGTGGTGGGGCTGGCATCCGCCTGACTGTCATCTGACTCCCTGCCCAGTAGGGGCACCTAACTTTTTTAATCTGAGTGTTTTATTGAGTGAAAGCCGATATTTAGCAATATCAAATAGTATTAGGGAGGTAAGTATACTCTTGAAGTGAAATAAGATTTTCATAACAAAAAATTGAACAATCAAAATTGCAGCCAAATTGGGTTGAAATCTGTCAAACTGTTACGGAGAAGCGATTTGATGGACTGACAGATGATAGAGGGATGGATGACGGATGGCCGCCATGGCATAAGCTCACTTGGCCTTTCAGACCAGGTGAGCTAATAAATAATCGCCTGGAATGAGTTGATCAAGTAAATCAGGCAAAACGACAAACTAAAAACTTAAATAACAAAACAATTAAAATATAAAGTCATTAAAAGTGCAAAAGGCCTGTATCGCTCACCTGCAACATTGGCAACTCAACTAATCTTTATTGAGTTTTACATCAATTCCAATGACTTTCAGTCAAATGGTTTAGTTTTCGAGATATTGACTGTAGACTGCTTTTGTAATGGTGCTTTTGAACAATATTTAAGTGAAAATAGACACCAGTGCTAACAACAGAAATTGATAACATGCAGTCAAACTTGTATCGAGACACATGAGAATCAGAAGGCAGTCTCTTATGGCAGCTGGTTTCTTAACACTTTAATGGTCAAGATTTTTCAGTAAAATTGAAACTCAGTATATGTCCATTTGCGGACCAAGATGTGGCAATTTTTGAAAATTTATCACAGGAATCACGGGCACGATTATCGATCCAGTCATTCCAGTGTTAAATTTTCAAAGATAGTCATCCTGGCCTGCAAATGGACATTCCTCAAGGCAGAGGCAGATTTTGGCTGGCTTGAGCATTAAAGGGCTAATAAAGGTTCAAATACATTGCTTAAATGAAGAAAATAGTCTTTAAGGCAGGTAGTCTCTTAACCCTTTCACCCACAAATCCTGGAAAAAAGCATATGCTTTATGATATAAAACTTTTGTTGAATATTTTGAAATAATTTAACTGGTTCAATTTAATTTCAAAATATTTAACAGTTTTACTGTATGGATGTCTTGAAAATATAGGGAATTCACCACTGAAAGGGTTAATACAGGTGGTTGTTATAGCAGGTTCAAGTGCGTATATTCCAAACCAACCATTTAACACATATACATCTGGCTGAATGGCCATGTTAGCAGCAGGAATGAGTACTGCGATGCTGGAGTTTATTTAGAAAATAATTTGACCGAGTCACAGCTACACTAGGCAACAACAACTTTCAATGAATCAAGCACATTTCAAAATATTCTAACAGTATAGATGTTAGAGCACATAACACATATCTTAAATATTTAGGCAGTGAGAGAAAAGGTTAATTTTTATCTACTTTGGCAATAAAAGCTGTCATGTGTCAATGTGTGGTGGAAATAAAACTCCAATTACACATTAATTAAGCGTTTTCCTCAGCTAGCTAAATATCTAAGAAATGCGTCGTGTCCTCTGACATCTATAATGTTGAATATTTTGGAATTTATTTGACTGAAAGTTGTTGCTTTCTAAGGCAGCAATGACTGTCAAATTATCTTTTTAATAAACTTCAACTCACACTACCCAACACCAAAGAACTGAGCTAACTGATAACTGAGCTAGGCCATTCAGCCTAATGATGCAAATGATAGCATGCAATTCAACCTGCAATAAAAAAACCCACCTGTACTAATTTTACTACATGCCGCCAAACCGTTCAGATTCAGAAATGGCATGGTTTAAATCAGCATAGCCAAATATGTATACAAAAACAATTTGAAAATAAAAGAATCCAATATGGCCGCCAAGCACGCTACATTTTGATTGGTGGCCATGTTTGTTTACCTATCCACTTCCCTTGAACAAACATTAATGGCCATTAGTCCCTAATGATATCTCCCAAATTTCGGCTCAATCCTTTTAAAAGTTCTGGATAAGACGTTTTCACAAAAACTAGGTCAACCAAGATGGCCACCGAACTATTTGGCCTATCAATTTCCCTTGAACAAACTTGGTTCAGCTCCTGCCCTAGATCATATTTCATGAGATCTACATCAGTCCCCCAAGCGGTTTCGGAGATTTTTAAAGATGTTTAAAAAAAATCGGCCAAAATCCAAGATGGCCACCGGCCAATCGACTTCATTTAAACAAACTTGAATCCCTATGCCTTAAGGATGCTTCCTGCCAAATATAAATGAAATCGGCCCTACGGTCCTTGAGAAACCGTTTAAAGAAAAAGCTTACGGATGGACGGACGAGAGACAGACAATCGCCGAGGCATAAGCTCAATTGGCTATTCAGGCCAGGTGAGCTAATAAAACAACAAAATAAAATGAGAACTGTAAATTGTCAACAGGAAATCGTTTCGGCATACCACTGTTTTTGACATGTTTGTAGAAGCGACTTGGTGGAAATTTCATCCTGAAACAAATACAACGTATATATTCAATGAATCATGGAAAAAGCAATGACATTACTCTACTGTAATACAAATAACAGACTCAAGGGCCTTTACACTCAGCTGCCTAAGCTCTTTAGCCTACATGTCCATTCATGTCAATGAAGGCATAATCATATTCAACATAAACAAGAGCCCCACAGGGTCTGTATCGCTCACCTGGACCATAGGCATGTCAATTAGAACCAAGTTCCCTTGAACAAACTTGGTTCAGCTCGTGTTCTAAATGATATTTTATGACTTTTGAATCAATCACTCAAACAGTTTCAGCAGATTTTTAAGGACATTTCAAAAACTCGACCAAATCTATGATGGCCCCCAGCCAAATTAACCGATCTCTTTCGTTTGAACAAATTTAAATCGCCATGCCCTAAGGGTGTTTCCTGCCAAATATAATTGAAATCGGCTTAGTACATTTTAAATTTCCCATTACTTTAGTATGGGAGCATTTGGCAGGAAAACAATCCAAGATGGCCACCAAATTGTTTATCCGACAGTTTCAAAAATTGCAAATTTGAGATCAAAATACCCAAAAACACATATAAAACCAATTTCGGCTTTAAAATCCATCAAATAAAAAAATCCAAAATGGCCGCCAAACACACTACATTTTGATTGCCCCATGGCGGCCATGTTTTTTGACGGATCAACTTTCCTTGAACAAACTTTAATGGCCCTTAGTCCCTAAGTATATCTACCAAATTTTGGCCTGATTCCTTCAGCAGTTCTGGAGAAGTCGTTTTCACACCAATTAGTTCAACCAAGATCGAGTTCCTTTGAACAAACTGTTCAGCTGTTGGCCTATATCCTATTTCATGAGCTTTGCATCAATCCCCCCAAGAGGTTACGGAGAAGATATTTAAGTATGTGTCCTAAAATCGGCCAAAATCCAAGATGGCCGCCGGTTAAATTGGCAGATCGGCTTCATTTGAACAAACTTGGATCCCTATGCCCTAAGGATGTTTCCTGCCAAATATAATTGAAATCGTCCCAGTGAGTCTTGAGAAGTCATTTAAAGGAAAAGTTGATGGATGGACACACGATTAACGGTCACCATGGCATAAGCTCACAAGTTTGGCCTTTCAGGCCAGGTGAGCTAACAAGGTCACAAAACAGATTGCATTATGATTGGCAAACAGTAAGTGAAACTACAGTTTTAGTTCAATGCAGTGCATACCAGAGGATGAAAGGTATGTTACTTTTCAGCCCAAGATAAATACAATGCACCAGAACCCTGATTTGTGATGAATTTTAACCTTTTCCTTGAGGATAACGTAACTCTTTGGTCAATTTAGACACATTTCGCCGACACACAATCCCCACCGAAATGACTCGACTGGATATACCAAACTTGGTTCAAATTTGTGCATATATGTTCTAAACTTATCAACAAACCAGTTTTTTGCTGATTTTAAATCTTTTCAATGAGAACAACACTAGTGAATCTGGACGAATTTCGCCGATACGCCATACTCATCGAGACCTTGTCTATTAAAGAGTAATTGATATACCAAATTTTTTATGAATCCAGGAAGGCTAAATGAAGTTATAGATCGGAAATCAAATGCGGAAGAATGCCTATACACATGCAACACAGAGCCTTCGACGGATGTCGGGGGGTGGGGGGTAATTATACTCAATTTTTATGGGTTACAGGTTTAGAAAATCTCTGTATTAAAGCGTCTGGCTTAGAACATTCACAAGGGCTCGATATTAACAGTAACCCAAGGACAATAGAATTTGATGCTCATGGTTAGTAAAACTACATCTGTGCTACATGTATCCTCTCTGGCGTATTAAAGAAATACTAATTATGCTCTCAAAAGAGGAAATACAAAATCTGAGAAAAATCTCTGTTGTAATGGCAAGTTCTGGTCCAGTAGTCAACAGAATTTTCTGCTACATTTAATGCACTAGGGTTAAACCTCAGTATGCCTATCAAATCACTCAGCTGTAATAGAGCTATATTACTAAGCCTTTCAAAGTTAATAAAATAAAAACAAACCTGAATAGTTTGGTGAGCAGTATAAATAGTATTCTCTATAGGCACCGATGCAGTGATTAACTCGTTACTGTTAATTCACTATAGATCCTTTTGAAAATATTATATTTGAAAGTCACTTTTTCTGGTGGAAGCAACACGTTTCGGTCAAAATGATTTCCACATACTCTCCTGGTTTACAAGGTCGCAACATGATGCCTAAAGAATATTTTGAAATTTGTGTGACTGAATGTAGGTTCCGTCTCTGGAAAACAACGGCTTTCAGTCAAATTGTTTTAAGATTAGACAGTATTTTACCTGTAGGAAGTAGTGGCTATTCAGCTTAAAGAGCCATTACCTGCAAGCTAATAGAAATTTTGGAAATTTTAAAGATTTTTATTGCAATGTAACGAGCTTAGTATACTATTAATGCATACTAATTGTTTTACACAAATTCGGACCATGTCACCCATATTTGTTTTGTTATTGTTGGTCTGGATTAATAGATACACGCACACAGGTTTCTTACATTTGTTTACGGATCGCCCAGATTGGAGGGAACTTAGAAAATCGTAAATATGTCTAGACAGTCACCGAAAACAGTGGCGCCAGTGTGTCGCGAACGCCTGCTCAGTCTAAAGAAACAAAGCCTAACATCGCCGAGCGCCGAACAACCATATTTAAGAGCCAAAATCAAATGAATAAATCAGTTACCGACATTTCTATGATTATACAATGAAACAGCGCCCGGGCCCACTAAATATTCTAGCCTTTCTGTGAAATTTGTACGTTCTGTTTATGTTTGCAATTTTAATATTTGTGAAATTCATAATTTGCATCTTTTTTACAATTACATTGCCGAATTTATAAGAAAAGCTGTTCAAGTGGGAGTATTGCCACAATAGAACTGTTTTATCCACATACTTCTGTACATATTAAATTTTAAAACTTACGATGTACTGGGTGTTTAACTCGAATAATTAACTCAGATTATATGACCGGCTGTAGCACGTAATATTTATTCGATTGGCATATACCAAAGAGCATAGGACCAGCTGCGTCACTAATTGGCTCCTGCCAGAGTGGCATGAATGGCATTTCACATTAATCTGATTTATTTCTGGGTTTTTTAAGCTGACTATAGGTTGATTATTATATACAGCTATCATTAAAGAGCATATACATGTTAGTTCCCTAGAGATTTTTCCTTAACAAATATTTAACAGCCTTCCCCGCATGGTTGCTTTGAAACTGAGATTTAAATGGATCCATCAGTGAAAGGATTAAAGAAGCGATCAAATTAGAGATTAAAAACCTTGGGTTATTGAAAATTGCTGTGGGATAGTAAGACGTGCTATGCCAGCCGGGTTAGTGGGAAAATTCCTTAAAATCTATCCCCAGAGAACCGTGTTTTAATATTTCTAAAACCAACATGAGATTCAAGACATACCTCTTTGGGCTCTCTCTAAGTTCACGTAATTTACATGTACTGTATGTACATGTAGCAGGCACTGCTGCCCTTTTGCGTCCAGTACTTCTTGTGATAACCATGTTATCCAATCTAATAAAAGACAGATAAATAGTTTATAAATAAACTAGAATGCGCAGTCGATTGCATAACATCACAAATCCCCATGCTTTCACCAACCTGAATTTCCTACACCCCACCCATCAATCCGCAATCATACATATATGAGTACTGGTAACTCAAATTAAGTAGATTTGTTTCTCACAATCGATACATGTAACTCTGCACCTGGAGGCAGGCCTACATACATAGGTCATAGTAATGTGTGTATTGAATTTCAATACAGCTTGCATATACTTGTTGATTCAGTACATATGAAAATTGCTAAAAAAAATTGAGAACAGTTTACATGTTAACCGAGTTGCTTTATATGGTACATATATTAGGAAGCACCAAATTTCAGTTAAACTGTGGTCAACATAATCAATAGTCCATTAAAATATGAGCTATCTATCTAAAATAGTAGACAACCTTGCTATCTCTGTGATAAAGAATTCACTACCATAAACATTTCCAAGATGTCTAATATTTTACAGACATTTAAATCTATACTATACATGTAAATCTATACATGTATATCGAGAGCAATTTGGTTGAATCGTGTAGTCTCGTTAGACAGCAGCTCAAAATATTCAGCAATTTTCAAGTAATGTACAAGGATGACAATCAAAGATTGTTGATCTATGGCCCCATTCCGCGTTATCAGCTCTATATTGGCCTATTTCTTGAATTGGGTCAGTATGACTTTGACCAGGTGTGCTAACAAGAGCGCGGCCCAGCGGGGCGTAACACGGCCGTCTTTAATTAATTTAAATATTTTCAGGGCGTATAACTCTGGCAAATATGGACAGACAATGGAAATCGAATTTCATATGTAGGTTCAAAAGTCCCCGAGATCTGGCCCGAGAAATATTTTTTGACAAATTTTACTCTTTTCAAGGGGGATAACTCTCACAAATACGGATGGATCTCATCAAACAAAATCATGACGCATTGTCTCCACCTAATATGTACACTGGTGTAAAAATTTCAAATATCGGTTGAGTAGTTTTTGAGATATGGACCGGACACAAAAATTTTGACGCATTTTATACATTTCAGGGCAGATAACTCTAGCAAATATCGAAAGATCTCGACGAAACGAAATCATGACACTTTGTCTCCGTCTACTATGTGCACTGGAGCAAAAATTCCATATGTAGATTTAGAAGTTTTTGGAGATACGTCCCGGACATGAAATTTTTGACACATTTTATACATTTCAGGGGGGGGGGGGGAATAACTCTAGCAAATATTGACAGATCTCAACGAAATGAAATCATAACACATCCTCTCCGCCTAATATGTGCACTGCAACAAAAATTTCAACCACCTAATATGTGCACTGGAAAAAAGAATTTCAAATCTAGGTTAAATTAAGAAATTTTTTAGATACGGATTTGCTAACAGACGGACAGACAGATAGACATCATGCGCCATCACATAATATGACCCATCTTTTTCAAAACAGCTATATAAATATCTAAGATTTTCACCCAAAAAATTGATCAATCAAAATTCTGAATAGAAGTTCCAGAGCGTAGCACCGTAGAATGCATCTAGTCAGATTTGGTTGAAATATGTCAAGCAGCTAATGAGGCGTAGCATTTTGACCATTTCTGGTAGAGTTTTCATAGAATCTAAGATTTTCAACCAAAACATTGATGAATCAAAATTGTGAATGGAAATTCTAGAAACTATGGCCAAAGGATCCTTTTAGCCAAATTTGGTTAAAACCGGCCAAGCAGCCAATGAGGAGTGCATTTTGACCATTTCCAGCAGATTTTTCATAAAATCTAAGATTTTTACCCAAAAAATTGATGAATCAAAATTGTGAATGGAAGTCTAGAGCCTATGGCCATAGGATCCTTTCAGCCAAATTTGGTTAAAACCGGTTAAGCAGCTAACGAGGAGTAGCATTTTGACCATTTCCAGTAGATTTTGATGATGAATTGATGATGGATGTATGAAATAAGGGCAATTTAACATCATTAAATTTAACAGATTAGCAAGCTGCTCTTACCTGAGTCAATGTTATTACTCAACCCAGATGAACAAATTATGAGCTAAACAGAAATCAATCAAAAAATGTAAAAATTCATTGTTAATGGAAAAACCAAAATACAAATGGGATGAACAAATCATCGTAATTAAATGACAAGGAATATTATTCAACAGAATAAAACACATTGACAAGCGGAAGCACCGGGTTGAGGAAAAATATACTTGTGACGATTCCATATTGACTCACAAAATCTGAAACAAAAAAGCAATGTTGTTTCATGCAGGTCCAATTCTCAGTAAAGCAATAAACAATAGCAGCAAAGTGCACTATATCCATATGTACAGATGTTGATAGCGTTGATTTCTTTATAAAACAAATAAGTTATAGCTCATAAAATAGATTTAAATTCAATTTCAGAGCTACTAAGGGAGCTATCATTTGCTATCGAAGGGTACAATATAATGGAAATGAATCAGAATAATTAGAACAGAGAATTTCTGTATCGCTTAGTTAGACTACATATACAATGGATGCAACATTTTCCAAAATTGGAAACAGTTAGTTGTTCTCAGCTGTGTGTGGATACACATGCTAAACTGAAAATCATTAGTGGTCGGTTCAAATAATATTTTCTATATATTCGCTTGCTACTGGCATGACTGGTATCACTCTGATTTTTTTTGAAAACCTTAAGACTGAAAATCTCAAAAACTAATTGCCAATTGGGTAGGTGTTCTCTCAAGAACTAGACAACATGCAAGAATGTGTCAGCTCAATGCTCATGTAGAAGTATTTCCTGGAAACCATACTTAGAATAGGGTGGAGCAGAGCAGAGATGAGTACGAGTCTGCTCTGACTCAACCCGCCCCTGTGACAGATATTTTCACAGACTGACGGGCACATCTAAGCAGAGATGTGAATCCTGGGGTGGGATAGATAGGTTGTGGAATATTCTACTTCCACATTTTTGAATGTATACCCTCAGCAAATAATTTGATAAGATGTCATGGGCATGTTGGGCAATGGGCATGAGGATAGGATGATTATTTGAGGGGAGGGGTGGGGATTGAGTACATCTGTCCTTCCATCGGTCTTGCTTTTAAACCGTGTGCGTGCATGCCTGTGCACGAAGATTTGGGGTGGGGAATGGTGTTTGATTGATAACAAATATAAGTATCAGGTACCATTAACCTAACGATTTCAGGTGGGTACGTTAGGTTTACAACCACCAAACCCCACTCTGCTAACACCCACCCACCCCTAAGATTTAGGGACATTATTTAAGTATTTACATATGTCGCCTAAGTAAAGCTTTCAAGTCAATAACATCATAAGAAGGTCTATATCCAATGCAAAGCCATTTCTACACACACTGTGTGTGTGACTCTAACCGTGTTTAGTAGTTTGTATATATAGTTACCTATTTTCGTGGTACAAAAAAACGCCGTTAAAGTGCAAATTAGAGCACAAATCGAGACTCAATCGTGTTAACAGCTACTAATTTTCCAATATTTAAATGGAATTAGCGCGAAAACAGTAATATTTTGCGCTAAATAGCTGTTTAGCGGCTGTATTGGACGTTGTTTACATATTTAAGCGCACGTGTTAAATCATCTGTCAAATAAACCGGAAGTCACGCGTGACGGTTCCGATCTTGGCCGAGAGAGGGCGAACGCGACTATCCGAATTCGGGAATAAAGTCAACACGTCCAGCTTCCAACTCGTCCATTGACATTGGCGCATAGTCTCGGTTGGCAATGAAGCTAAAGACAATCATCAGCAGCTCAGTATGATAACCTTAGATGCTTGCAAAGCGTTTGATGTAGTGTGGCATGCGTCATTACGCCGAAAGATCTACAACATTGGAATTGAAGGTTCATTATGGCGAACCATCAAAGAGATATATACTGATGCTCAATCTTCCGTCAAGATGAATAGAACCCTCTCAGACCCATTTATGATACGCCAAGGTGGAATTCTCTCAACAATCCATTACAAACTCTTCAATAACAACCGTCTCAAAAATTGCAGTGCACCAACATGTGCGGATGACATAGCTCTATTAGTTCAGGACACTGATCACCTACAGGACCTCTTAAACATAGTTCATCAATACACACTTCAATAGTGTTACACTATAAACCCTGGAAAAAGCGCATTGATTTCTCTAAACAAGCGAACTAAATCTGCTCCAGTTATTCATCTATAGGAGACAGACAGATCCTTGAATCTAAATGTAAAACTCACTAAGTTATAGAACTGTCAACAAATGGGAAAGGCAATGTAGAAAAACGCATTCAACCAACAAGAAGAACAGTCTATTCACTGATGGGAGCTGGACTTCGTGGAAATGGTGGACATTCCCCATTAACTTCAGCGCATATATCGAAAATATACTGTCTTCCAAGATTACTGTTTGGTTTAGAGGTCATTCAGATGACAAAGGCTGAGATTAGTGCATTGGAACTATTCCAACTGTCAAATCTTAAGCAATTACAGTCCCTTCCAAAGAATACAACATCATCAGCAACACTATGCCTACTAGGAATAAGACCCATCCAAGCAGAGCTAGACTCCAGAAAACTAAAACTACTAGGAAACATCCTCAGAAATGATGATACTGTAGAATTCCAGATAGCAGCCAGACAACTTGCTGTAAAGAATATTAAGAGCAATAGTTGGTTTATGAAATTCCAAGAAACGCTTCTTAAGTATCAGCTCCCAAGTGTCTACCAACTAATTAACAACATGCCTGCAAAGTTAGCGTGGATGGCGCAAGTAGAGAAGCACATTAACTGTGCTGTACACAACGTCTGGAAAGAAGACTTTATCATGAAAACATCAACAAAATACTTAAATGTCAATGTATGCACTGTAAACAACGTTTACCACTGTTGGAATTCACTTGCCAACACAACCAGGAATGTTAGACGAGCAGTAATAAAGACAAAGATTCTGACTGGTTCATATATCTTGCAAGCAAATCCTGCCCGTTTCAATCAATATGTTGTCTCTGACAAGTGTTTACTTTGCCATTCAGCACCCGAGGACAGGAATCACTTCATTACATTATGTACAGCATTGAAGGAGTCAAGAAAACCATATTTGAAGAGTATTCTCACCACCATGTACCTAGAAAATGGCCCAGTCATCATCAACACGTTATTAGCTGATCCCGAAAATACAACTCAGCTGATACGTGATGATACAATGATGAGATCCAGATTGAACATTAAGCTGTCCCCAGCAAATTCTCTCAAAATTGCGAAAACTACACGTTTTCTCTGCTATGCCTTGCACCTCAAACGTACACAATTGATTGAGGCAATTGTGTCTGTATAAATACGTCAATGACACTAATCAAAGTAAATCAGACACAATCTAAAATCTGCGCCCTTCCATACATCATTCAAATTCAAATGGCACGTCCTTCGGAGGGGACGTAAAGCTGTCGGTCTCGTCAGCTGTCGGCCCCGTCTCGTGTGGTGCCTGTGCCATGGGGGATTAAAAGAACTCACTCTGAGTGTCAGGCCCTGTATCGCGAGGTCAGTTGTGAATACGTTCTGATAGTATAAATAGTAGATGTCGGATGTCAGCCCTACCATCAGTGTGTCAAAGATGCAATAACTGAAGCCTGTCTAAAAGGTGGGTGGTGCAGATATGTGCAGACTGGACATCACTATGCAGCATAGCTGGCAGCCTGCTCTAAAAACCAACCTGCATCACAGCTCTCACCCCGATAACATTCCCATCTGCTGGCATATAAGTTATGCACATTGTATGTCTTACCATGTTATGCCCACGGCTTAGAGTCAGTGTGGATAAATCAGAATGGACTAAAAGCCCTGGAGCTATTCCACCGAATGACATTGCGATATATCCAGCATCTCCAAAAATCATGTGCAAGTTCGGCCGTATACCTTCTTCTCGGTGCCAGACCCTTCGAGGCTGAGATTGATGCATGGCGCCTCACACTGTTTGCTGCTATTGCCTGTACCAAAGGTTCTACCATCGCAAACCTAGCCAATAGACATCTGATAGTCAGTCGCGAAACAAAGAAGAGATGGTTCTGCATGGTTGCAATGTTGTTCGAAAAGTATATATGACCTTGGTAGCCCATTACAGTTGCTGGATAGTCCTATGGACAAGGCAGCTTGGACCACAAGAGTATGCTCAAGTATCAACTTATACCATCCCAGGTGCAAGAAAGAGATTCACTAATTGTCGTGAATCTGATATATGCCCATGCACTATGCCACTCAGAGCCAGAAAATATAGATCACTTCCTGTTTCGCTGCAAGAATGCTAATCATAGTGCAACATGCTACATAAAATATAGAAAGCCTTCTCAAAAGCAAAATCAATGATGACCTGCTCCTCAGCCTGACGCTCGATGCTAGCAAAGAAGAGCTACAACTAGAGTTTACAAATCTGTCTGACCCTTCTCTACTTGAAGCCATTGAATCTGCATCACGATGGCTGTGCTATAGGGTACACCAATTTAGAGCTAGATACCGGAACTATCTCTTCAAAGCAAGCAGGCAGAAAGGAAAAGGTGGACTAGTCTGAACCTGTGCAACATGAACACTGTTAGACTGTACATACAACCTTCTTAGTAAATGTACATAAACATTTATTATTTTATTTGATATCAATCTTCTATTCTCCTGACTAACGCTGTGATGAACTGTGCATTTAACCTGAAATATACTAATCAGTGAAGGTTTAGCATTACCCTGATAAACAGGGGGATCACAACATGGTAACAGTTCGTTGGTGTGACACGATTATGGCGTCATACTTGAATCAATGTGACGTCACAACAAGAGCATCACAGAACTCACGCAAATGAATGTTCGCAAAAACGTCATAATCAAACCATGGCAACAACCCAACACTAGTGTTATAACACTAGCCCAATCGAGAGCGCTCACCTTTCTGCTGATTAGGCTAAACAGCCTGTAGCAGATCTTCACGTTCATCTTCGATAACTTCGGGTGATTCCTCTTGTACCTGTTGTTCATGTGGGTTGGTGCAGATGAGCTCGATCAGAAAGTCGTTTTTGAAGATATGATCTTTGTAAAACTTGTCGAATCTTCTCTTGAAGGTGTTAAGTGTAGGAGCTGGGACAACTGACTCATGTATACCATTCCAGTATAGTTTTGTCACTGAATGCTGAAGAATTTCCTCCGTGTGTTAGATTTAAAATGTTGCTTTAGCAGTTTGAATCTGTGTCCTCTCATGTGATGTCCTTCGTCAGATGGCCTCAGCTCCTCATGATTTACATCATAGGACGAAAAATACTGCGCCACAATGAAAACGTTTTAAAGTTATAAAATTTCGGAAATTTTTAGACTCTATCTACTATGTTATGACAATATATCTTTTGTGAATATCGCTAGCAGTGCCCATTGCGGCCCAATGTCTAATATGTCATTTTTAGCTGTGATACCTTCAACAAACTGTATGTATGATCTGTGATACTGGTTTTCGTCACATCGTGCACAGCATCCATTGGATTCTATTGAATTCTACGCACCTTAAAAAGCTGCTTTTAGACAATTTAATATGCGCTTCACGTCACTTTTAACCTGTCTGTCGTTCACCCTGCTTCACTCTACGTGTGCATTTTAACCTGTGTTTGCTTCATGTCTTATTTTCTTCTTGTCAATCAAGATTCATCAGCTAACTGCAATCTACAGGCTACAACGACAGAAAAAGGAAATTACAACCTCAATCTTGTCAGAGCTATGTACACGCAGCTTTCAAGCACATACAGACAGCAACATATTATGTCCACATCGACCGGTGGTGGCCCTGCCATTGACTTACAACCAGCTGTCATACGGGCCAAAGGTTGCCGCCAAGTTGTACTATAGCACCTATCCTGATAAGAACACTAAAGTCACTCCGACAGAAATCAACAATAAAACTCAGCTGCTTGTTGAATACTGTATCTCCCTGGAGCAGGTTAATAATAATAAGAAATCTAAGCTGTATACTGTCAACATCCACCTGGCATCTAATCGTCTTCTCATCAACGGTAATAGAGTGGATCTTTTCAAAATGAGGATCTACCCAGCATACTTGAGCGGATATGCAATACAATAACATCCGAAGGTGAGCATGTCAACTTTATACAAAAATCAACCAAGAGATCCGTTCACAGATCAAATCATGGCTTGAGGCCAAGACTAATGGCAAGCAAAATAAACGAAAAAAGAGGAGAGTCTACATGACAACATCGGTGTCTTCGACCAGTAACATGCTGGACAGTCCTACTGCCTTAGCTAACAGCGATCCATCATCACAGACTGAGACCTCGGTACCAGACCATGGATGCTGCAGAATATGCACAGATCCATGTGATGATGTTGACGAAGCTCTGCAGTGTGACCAATGCCATTCCTAGATTCATCACATCTGCGACAGGATGGCTCTTGCAATATATCAGCTATACTTAGATGACCAAGCTCTGTCATTCATATGCACATTATGCATGGCAACCCTTACACAGGAGACCATTGCCATCAGTCATGCTCAAGACGAACCAATCATCTGCCTAACGGCCGAGTCAACAGAGTCTAACACCAGACTGAGAGCAGATTTCACAGCTGACAGCAATCTGCATATAGTGCACAGCATGCCTAGTAATGGGACTGTGCTGAGCACATCGGGTAACACTCAGCCAGGACAATACCTCATAACTGACATACCACCCAGTCATGTTGTAACAATACCACCACCTCAATCAGCCCAATTAGCACTTGCTAGAATACACCTACATCATACAACTGAGTGTGATAGTAGACCAGAAATACCAAGAATACAACCTGATGCTGCATTGGACCAATGCAGCAGCACGTCCATTATGCTAGCTGAGAAGCTAAAAATCATTAAAGAAAAAGAAAGTGCTCTAAGAGGTAGAGAACGACATGCTAATCAACGAGAAGATAAAGTGTCAGACAGGGAGCGTAAATTCGGAAACCTGATACAGTGCATGGGTACCACACATGCTTGGTGCATTCAATTGGAAACACACAACAATGTACTCAGAGATTCCTTGCGGTTACATAACGCAGTTGTGGCACCACCAGCTGGGGCACGTCACAGCTCTCCCCAGCAGACTCCACCCGCAGGGCCACTGCACAGCTACTGTCAGCAGTCACATCCAACAGCTGCAGCTCATAGCTACTCCCAGCAGGAACCCACTTCGAATGGTACTTCTCATCAGCGCAGCACTGGTGTGCCCATAGAGCCAATCATGCCACACATGTCATCATCTCATCTTTCAATCCTGATCCAACAGGAAGTTACCAGGCAGCTAGAAATCAAAGAACTTCAGCGTAAGGTCCATCATCTGAGAGGCATTGTTCAGAGCAACATTCATCAAGGGAACCAATATCCCGCACATGATAATTCATAACCGTACCAATGCTTACATACCTACCCTGGTGCCAGTTCACCTTACACCTACTGTGCTGCTCCACCACCCCTACTTCCTGGAGTTCTTCGTATGAGCCAACAAATATTGCCTCATGTTTTTCAATATTTCTATCCTGGTTCAGCAAACCAGTTCTTGCAATGTCCTTATCAAACACCTTCCTTCCCTGGCTCACCATGCATGCCAATGGACGATCATCATATTCCTCATAGCAAC